>PVJC01005442.1:19464-59098 GCA_004026665.1 Murina feae | reverse complement strand
GGGAGCTGTGGGCAGCCTGAAAGCCTGAAAACAGCCCTCAGGCCCACACCCAGGCTGGCCACACCCCAATGGGGTGAGGGACCCCACTGGGGGACTTGGCCAGCCTGCAAACAGCCATCAGCCCCTCACTCAGGCTGGCCAGGCACCACAGTAGGGATCCAAAACCTGAAGGGACTGTGGGCAGCCTGAAAGCCTGAAAACGGCCCTCACACCTGCACCCAAGCTGGCCACACCCCAATGGGGTGAGGGACCCCACTGGGGGGCTTGGCCAGCCTGCAAACAGCCCTCAGCCCCTCACCCAGGCTCCCAGGCACCCCAGTAGGGACCCAAAACCTGAAGGAGTTGTGGGCAGCCTGAAAATGGCCCTCAGCCTGTCACCCAGGCTGGCCACACCCCCATGGGGTGAGGGTCCACACTGGGGGACTTGGGCAGCCTGCAAACAGCCATCAGCCCCTCACTCAGGCGGACCAGGTACTCCAGGATATGGACATCCCCAGAGGGGTCCCAGGCTGTGAGAGGGCACAGGCCAGGCTGAGGGACCTCCCTAGTGCACAAATTTTTGTGCACCAGTTATATAATAAAAGGAGAAAGCAGCTCTGCTGTTGATTGTGGGACTGCCAAGCAGTAGAATCATCACTTTGTGTCAATTCAACTTAATCATAATGAAATGAACCTAATTAAGATTTCAGCAATCCCCTGGGATATAGCCATTACAAGGGTTGATGGGGTTTTTGGGTTTTTTTGTTTGTTTTTTTTTTCATCTGTTTGCTTGCTTGCTTGCTTTTAATGCCAAGAAAGATTGAGCTGACTGAAATGTCAAACCAAGCCTTGGTGTCAACCTGGATGACAGAGAAGTACTTGTGGCCTAAAATTGTGATTTAAACATATACAATAAAAGGAGGGACAGAACAAAGTATTTTCCAATTCTATAAACACATTCTTGAACAATCCACCTGCTATGAGCAGACGAGATGCTAGCTTGAACTTCCTGACGCAACATGCCTTTGAGAGGAGCCCTGGAGTCTACGTTGTAAACCCACTTATGCACTAAAGCTTCAGAACTGCTGTGATATAAATGATGAAATACTGTACAAGTTACTTAATGCCTTAAATGTTAGCTTCCTGGGTGTAAAATTCGAAAAAGTAAAACCTCCTTTCGCAATTTATGACAATTAAATGAGATATTCACTAAATGAATAAAGGAATCAATGCATGAGTAATTTGTGTTTGCCATGAGAGAACAAGAACAAATAACACATCTGTCACATTGCCTAACCATCCTCCCTGCTCTCTCTACAGAATCTCCCCAATGGCTACCGCATTCCCTTCATTATAAGAGAAGGAAGACCTCTGAGATCTGAGCTACTCTATATCTTCAGTTTCTTCCGTTCTGATTCAACTACTTGACTTCTCCTCTTCTCTCTGGGACAGTAGTACCCAAGCATATCCTTTCTATAAGACAACACAAGAAATAAACAGTTTTGCCCTGACTGGTTTGGCTCAGTAGATAGAGCATTGGCCTGAGAACTGATTCCAGTCAAGGGCATGTACCTTGGTTGTGGACACATCCCCGGTAGGGGGTGTGCAGGAGGCAGCTGATTAATATTTCTCTCTCATCGATGTTTCTAACTCTCTATCCCTCTCCCCTCCTCTCTGTAAAAAAATCAATAAAAACATATTTTAAAAGAAATAGACAGTTTTAAAGAATGAGATCAATAAAAATATATAGAAGTTTTAGTATATTCTTCCTGAATCCCAGGGGATTGTTTGAAAACCAGTACAAAAAAGTTTCAGCAGGTGACAGAAGTAATGAAGGCTAGTAAAAAGCTCAGAAAATTCCTGGGCAAGTAGAATGGGGAAACTGAGACAGATGGCTGACCCAATCCAGGACCTTCACTCACCTGCCTCCTTCTCCCTTGCACCACCACTCTCTTAAGCATTCAGCCCTCAGGACAATGAGGCTCTGATCAGCATCAAATAATCTTAGGAACAAAGCCTTGGGTCTGTTAACCACAGAGTTTGGGTCAAACTAGAGATAACATCTAGGCCTCAGTTGTGTTTCAGCTCCAGGTTCAGAAAAGCAGCAAAATCAGATGAAACAATGCCATGGCTGACATCAGGATCATCTGTGATTAATGACTCTCTACCCTAGCTCCAACCAATCAGTAGAGACCAAGACCCTGAAAGGACACAACTAGAAACCTGATGAATATTCTATTGAGATCCTCCCCTGAGATTTCCTAAAATTCTTGCTTTTAGAAAACAGATTTTTTTTTTAATAAAAATAAAAACCTTAAGATAAAGGACCCGAAGGTGCCCATCTTTGCTCTCTTTCTCCAACGGCCCTCTGTGTGCCTCTGTAACTTGCTTCCTGAGTTCACGCAACCCAGCTGGCTCACTTTTTTCTGCCTCTGAAACTTTCTAAAAGGCCAAGGCAGATCTCTGAGCAGCCCACTCAATTGTTCCTTCCTAGTGTACTTTCCCTTTGCTTGCTAAGTAAACGTCCTCTTTGTGCTAGAGTTCTTGGCTCTAAATTATTTCTTTGCCAAACTCAAGAACCAAGAGCCCATGGTGCTGCTAACAGAAATATACTAAAAATATTCCTGGCCCACCCTGCCCTCTTCCCTTTGGTAACTAAAACCTACTCACTTCCCCTTCAGGAACAAGTTCACCAAACCTTTCAAATAATACATACCCTCGTGGTCTTTAATATCTAAAAACGAAGTAGAGTTTTCTAACCTCTTGTAGTTTCATTTATGATCTGGCACTTCCCGTGGTTGTGATGGGTGGAGTTCACCAAGAGAGAGCGATTCAACTCCTCTTCCCGCAATCTCTTCATCAATTACTTCCTGCTGGTGAGTCAACCTTTTGTGTAAGAAAGTAGGTTTCCTTACATTGGCCAACATAAACGACTGTCCCATTTCTGATGGTGCCATTTCCTATGTGAAACTCTCCATCTTCATAAGAAGACTCACAGTTGGTTTTAGTTATTACTCAACTCACAAAAAGAACAAAAAGAAAATCAGAGAATGCAAGAAGGAATACATTGTTTTAGAAGTTAAGCTCTGGATAGGCATGCAGATTTAGGAGTAGAGGAATCTACTCCTACTAAAATTTCAAGAATCAAAAGTAAGCTAAAAATAATATAAATCCACCACTACATTAAAATTAAACTGGCGTGGTTTCCAATTGTTTTCTGGGTGTTAAAAGTCACCTCTGGGGACCAGCTCCTCACAAGCACTTTGGAGTTTCCCTCGCTGGCTCTCCTACCTGTCTCTTTTGGTGCAAACATTCAGACAAAAAGGAGAAGGGTAGGATCCAGGAAGCCTGTTCTCCAATCCAACTCACCCACACCAGGCAATATGGATTTAACATGCCCTTTCAAATGCATGCTGAAACATGTGTTCCAAAACTAGATGACCTTGCTCTAAACCAGACAGCCTAACCCCAAGCCAGACAATTGGCATACCTAGTTGGAAAAGTCATTCCAACAGTTCGTTTCCAAATGGCAAGTGTTCCACAACCAAAACTGAATCCTGGAATAGACTGTTGGCAACAGTGAGAGGAACACTCCTCAAAATGATGTATCTCTTACTATCAGGACAGCACAATATTTTCTTTGCACATAGTAAGTACCCAGGAAATATATGGGGGCTCTACTTTTTTTTACAGATAAACATCATAAGAAGTCCTTATAACAGTAAGTGGCATTTGCCAGAATGGAGGAGTCCATCCGGAAGGAACTGCATCTGGATCAGTGTCAGGTCTCTGATGGTTCTTGTCATCTTCGAACCTTCAGGACCAGCCAGATACTCAGGATCTGTTAACATTTACCCCAGCCCCACTTTCTCCTTAACAGTCTGTCATCCAAGCAAGAAGGAAGGGCCAGGGCCACATGGCTTTAAAGAAACTTTCCCCTTTATCTCTTTACCCTTTTAGCCTGCCCTGCACATCAATAGATGAAAAACCCCTACTTCTTACATGTCATTTGGAAAGTGCAGGCTCTAAGATCAAAGGAATTCAGGCTCCTAATCAGGACTATCTCTAGGACATTTCACACATTCATCACTATTTTCCAAGCCCCAATTCAGTACCAACCCCTTTACAAGATATTGGGTTTCCCAAGATAACCAAGATTTTGGTCCCTACCCTAGTGAGAACCTTTCTTTCGAGTGGGAAGGGAAATGAATTGTCAATAAGTCACTGTGATGCAATATGGTAGGAACTCTACTAGAAGTACCTTCTGTCCAGATACACTCTGGAACTGCAGGAGAAGGAGCACTTCTTTCTATGTGATTGTGAAGCTGTCAAGGTAAACCTCAGGATAACATGAAGCTGAATCCTAAAGGATGAGTAGGAGATGAGTAGAGAGGATTTTTTTAGTTCCATAAGCTAACAGGCCAAGAGGGAAAAAAATGTCACTGATAGTTTTTTATCCCCTCTCCTCGGCTACTACGCCCCCAACCTCAGAGAACTGCAGCCCTCTTTGTCATCTGCATTTCCATTCCAAATGGCTAGAGTGAGTCACCAACACACATCCTACAGCATTCATGAATGTGGAGAGCAGAAGTGAGGTCATCATCACTCTAGTATCTCAATGAAAGTAATAACTAGGTCCTAGTGACTCACAGAAGAGGCAAGGTTAGGCAGGAACTGAATCCTGAAGGCTTCAAGTACTGCCTTGAGTATCCCACCTCTGAGGAAAGCAACCTCAATGCATTCTTCTCTGCATAAGGTGCTGGGCTGTGCTGTAGTGTAGGCTATCTATCAAGGGAAGGGAACATAAGTATCTTCCCAAAGAAGAAGGAGGAGGAGACTTGGAGTTAAGACATGGCAGAGACCAGAGAAAGAAGAGGAACCATGGAGATACACAGCAGACTCCTGGTTTTTCCTACCTTGGGGTCTAAGCTTCAAGAAAAAGCTGACTATAGAACCATCCAGAAAGATGGAAAGGCACCTAGGAAATCCAGACTAGTGGTCTGTTTCCTCCAGCTCTAAGGGGTGCCCTTGTCCAGCATGGCACCAAATCCAGTACAGCTGGGAGCAGGAAAAGAGCACTGGAGACTGTGATCCTGCCTCCTTGTGGCTGATGAAGGGCAAAGCCCAGGGCAGATTGAAGATACCTATCTACTTGAGCAAGAAGAATTCAGACGACCCAGCATGGAACCAAGGCTCCCACCTCCCTCATTGTCACAAAGTCAAATAACTTCTCCACTTGTCCAAATGCCCTCTTAGAGAGGAGCAAGTGAGAAGGAAATTTTCAAAGCCCCTAAAAAGGCTAAGTCATCAAAAGGAGCTTATTTTAGCTGGAAAATGCTATATTAAGTTGGCTATTTTAAGGCTTGTTGGGGGACTGTTTTTCAGTACTTTTCCATCGTAGTTTAGTGAGGAAAAAATAGATATTTAGTGAAAAATAAATAAAGATTTAAACAGCCACATTGGTTAAGGCTTGTAAGAAATAGAGTGAGTAACTTGCAACCCACCACATTCATTTCCATCACTGAAGGCAGACCATGTATATCTTTTTCTTGTTACCTGGAAGAATTACTCGCACCAAGAATGCTGTGTTAGTCTCCTAGGGCTGCAATAAGAAATGACTACAAAGTGGGTGGCTTAAAACAACAGAAAGTTACCCCCTCACAGTTGTGGAAGCTGGAAGTCTGAAATGGAGGTGCTGGCAAAGGTTGGTTCCTTCTGGAAGTACTGAGGGAGAATCTATTCACGCCTCTCTTCCAGCTGCTGGTAGTTGCTGACGACCCTCAATACTGCTTGGCATGTGGATGCACCTTCCACTCTCTGCCTCCATGTCGCACAGTGTTCTCCCTGTGGGGCTCTCTGTATCTTCGTGTCTTCACATGGCTTTCCTATACGGACGTTGGATTTAGTGCCCACCCTAATTTAGTAGAACATCACTTTAACTTAATTAATTATTTACGTATCAGCCCACATTCTGAGGTTCTGGGTATACATGAATTTTGGGGCACGCTATTGAACTCAGAAAAATGTAAAATGTAAAAATGTTAATAGTCAGCCAGTACTGAAATTATAAGGGAGAGTCTAAGATTTTCATTTGCTGCAAAGAAAGCTAAAGGTCTCCACTCTTTGGCCAGACTGAACTTCCTTGCTTTTCTATGTACATTAGATGCATATTGGGGCCTTTGCACACACTTCCTGAATGCCCTTCCCCTGCCTCCTTTATCCGGCTCAGTCTTCCCCGTCTGTTATGCACTTAAGGTGTGAGTCCCTCTAAAATCTCCATATGTGAAACCTCTGCCTTTGATGGTAGGAGGGGGGGCTTTGGTGGGTAAAAGGATTAGGTGAGATCATTGGGATGGGGCTCTCCTCCTGAGTGGGGTTAGTGTCCTCAAAAGGGAGCTTTTTCTCCCTCTGTGCTTCCACCCTGTGAGGACAAAACAAGATGACACAAAGAGGCAGTGTGCAGCCTAGAAAAGGACCCTCACCAGAACTCAGCCACACTGTCACCCTGATCTCAAACTTCTAGCCTCTAGAAACATGAAAAATAATTTCTGTTGTTTATAAACCGTTCGATCTATGGAAGTTTGTTATAGCAGCCTGAACAGACTAAGCCATATTCCAGGTCTTCCCTGTATTATCACTTCCCCTAGGAACCCCCTTTGGAGAATCTCTAAGACATCTGGAGCTCCTCCAAGCTCCCATGAGATGCTGCTCTTCCCATCATGATCAATCACATGCCTTGCTGTAATCTTCGCCTGTCCACTTGTCTGGGCCTCCAGTACTGAGAGTGGCAAGTCAATGCCCCACACAAAGCACTGAATCTAGCACAGAATATAAGAGCCCACCACCCCTGTGATGAGGGCCTGGGACCTGATGAGCCACTGTACTCAACTTCTTTGGGCCTCAGTTTCTTTATCTACAAAATAATAAGCTCAGATTAAAATGTCTCTGTAACCCTCCTAAATCTATCAGTCCATAATAATAGTATAGGTACGACCTCCTAGTAGCTGTGCAGTATTTACTATATTCTAAGTGCTTAACACACAGTTGCATTTGTTGTTGTTGTTGTTGTTGTGTTGTTGTTGTTGGTTTGCAACCCTGTGACATATGCCTTTTTGCAGATAAGGAGTCAGAGAAAGAGCTATTAAGAAACTTTCATAAAGGTGTGGAGCTAGAAGGTGTCAGAACTAGAATTTGAACCTGACAGTCTGTTTTTAGAATCTATGTGCATAACCTATATACTACCTCTGCTTCTGAATATGAAACCTCCTTTCATTCCATATAAGAGCCTAGATGTATCTGAGCCCCACAGATATGCTAGAAATATAAATTCAGTTCAACACAGTTAGGTAAAGAAAGAACAGCATTCAAATACCCTGTGATTTAATTTCAACACTGGCTCTAAAAGCATTGGTGTACTTCAAAAGTCTCTTCTTCAAACTCTTAGTAATATTATTAGGAATGATACTAACAGTGCTTATGTGTATAATTACCATTAACTATAATTAGTAGTACATAAAACAATAAAGATTATCAAATCATGTCACTACTACTTTTGAATGTCTCATACACTTTCTTGGCATTAGAAAGAAATATTTTATTCTGGAAATTTTAAGATTCTATTTATAGCATTTCACAGGCCAAACTTTTATCAAATTTATTTTGTCCTTTTAGTTATTTGTAAAACTTAATGCTAAAAAACCATTGGTTCAATGCCTGCTTATAACAATCATACTATAATAGTCATTTAGCAATTGGCCTCTGGTTTGGCATCCAGGAAACTGGCATGAAAATAGACAAATTATTGACAATTTTTAGATATAATCTGTACCATTAAATAATTAGTTGCAGGATTTGCAGAATAAAAATTACAGAACCAGACATCCTAAGCTTGTGTTAATTGCGCTAATTAGACATGGATTCTTACATTAAAAAGTTAGAGTTTAGGGAAGGGCCTGGAGACACTCCTGTTGCCCTTCTCAGACTGGTCCATGTTAGGATATGCCATTGAAATCTTCAGCAGATGCTCCATCATAAGGGGTTTGGGCCAAATATGGATTAAAATTCTCGCTTGACATCTTACCAGCAAGTTGAAATTTCCCCCCTGAATTTACATTTCTTCATAGATTTGGGAATTCTTTAAGACATACAATATTCTCCGGGCAGTGTCTTATGTCTCACTTCTCTAATAACTCTAAAGAAAAGTACTTGGGAAAGATTGGAAGATGGGGGAGTAGAAGAGGGATGCACTGAGAAAAAAGTAGAGAGAAGAGGAATCGTGATAGTCTCTTTCAAGAGCAAGGCTGGAACCCCAGATTCATCCCAAATGCTCGCTGGGAGATGCCACACTTCCTGTGGGAGTCCCAAGTGGAAAACATCAGATGGAAGAACTGAAGAAAAGCAAAAAAATTGAGAAGAGGAACCTGTAATGAAACAAATTCCTGGAGTAATCAGTTTGGGAGACAAAGAGAGGAATTTCAACTAGGTGCTACCCTCATATGGTCATCTGAACGCACACAATGCCCAGATGCAATCCTGGGCACTTGGGACAATTGAGACCGAAAGTATTTTTAAAGTCTAATTTAATTGGTCCTTTTGTTTGCTTTGTATGAGTTCCTCATTTCAGTCAATGAAAGGATATATTCTTTAAAAAAAAAAAAAAAGTTAGAGTTTAGTGCCGCAGTCTTTTTGCAGCAAGTGTTCAGGAATCTGGAGAAAGGCTGTGCATAAATGAATAGAGAACTAGATAAGAAATATGAATTTGGAAGGCATTTGGGGAAACCAGACAGAAACTTAGCTCCAGTGACTAAACTCCCTGAATCTCCAGACCCACGCCTTTTTATTAACACATTTTGCCCTTCAGCAAAGCAGACATATATACCAAAGGTAAGGTTTGGTAAACAATAAAGGATTATCAGGTTAGGTTAATTGCCTCAGCTGTTTAGCAGATCTTTAGCTCGCTGAAGATGTCCATCAGCCTTCTGAAGAACATCTCGCATTTATTATGCTAACTACTGTTATTTAGCCTCTAGCAGTTTAGTAGAAGAAATAAAACATAACAAATTATTATGACAAATTTGCTGTTATAAGTGCCGTTATAAAGGTAGAAAGAAAGTTACAATGGGAAAGGAAACAGCAAGAAGAGGCTCACGATCAGGGAAGACTTTAGCGAACAGAAAGCATTTGCGCTGGACCTGGAAGGGTGGTATGATTCATGTATACAACAATAAGGAGTGAAAGCCATTCAGATAGAGAGAACAGCAGGAGCCAAGTCAGAGAAATCAGAACAAGGGAGAATCTGCAAGGATTGTTAACTATAATGCCTCAGTATGTCTGCGAAATACAGAGTATAGAAAGAGATAGTGGAAATAAGGAAGAAAAACAATCTCTAGGGTTAGATTATTGCCTCTCACAATTATCTTGACAATTGATAATAGTACCTGAAATTAAGGCACTATCAATGGGAATGGAGAACAAAATTTAGATTCAAAAAGTATGCCAAAGATAGAATCAATAACACTTGGCTACTCAGAAAACTATAGGACACTTTAAAAAAAAGAGATAAAGGAAGACATAAACAGATGGAAGAACATACCATGTTCATGGATTGGTAGAATCAACATCATTAAAATGTCCATATTGCCCTAACCGGTTTGGCTCAGTGGATAGAGCATTGGCCTGCGGATTCAAGGGTCCCAGGTTCAATTCTGGTCAAGGGCATTTGTCTTGGTTGCTGGCACATCCCCGGGGGGGTGTGCAGGAGGCAGCTGATTGATGTTTCTCTCTCATTGATGTTTCTAACTCTCTGTCCCTCTCCCTTCCTGTCTGTAAAAAATCAATAAAATATATTTTTATAAAAAAATAAAATGTCCATACTACCCAAAGCAATCTATAGATTCAATGCACTCCCCGTTAAAATACCAATGGCATATTTCACAAACCTAGATTGAACTCTCCAAAAATTCATCTGGAATTTAAAAAAAGACGCCAAATAGCTGCAGCAATCCTGAGAAAGAACAAAGTAGGTAGGATTTCAATACTAGATATCAAGTTGTATTACAAAGCCACTGTTCTCAAAACAGCCTGGTACTGGCACAAAAATAGACATATAGATCAAGGAAATAGAACAGAGAACCAAGAAATCAACCCAAACCACTATGCTCAATATTTGACAAAGGAGGCAAGAACATACAATGGAGTCAATACAGTCTCTTCAATAAATGGTGTTAGGAAAATTGGACAGATGCTTGCAAAAAAAAAATGAAACTTGACCACCAACTTACATCATACACAAAAATAAACTCAAAATGGATAAAGGCTTTAAACATAAGAAGGGAAACCATAAAAATACAAGAGGAATCCACAGGCAGCAAAATTTCAGACATATGCCGAAGCAATTTCTTCACAGATATAGCTCCTAAGGCAATGGAAACCAAAGAGAAAAATAAGTAAACGGGACTACAGCAAAATAAAAAGCTTTTGCACAACAAAAGAAACCATCAACAAAACAAGAAAGCCCACTGCATGGGAGAACATATTCACCAATAAGGGTTTAATCTCCAACATTTACAGGGAACTCATACATCTAAACAAAAGGAAGATAAAAATCCAATCAAAAAATGGGTAACCACCCTAAATAGATATTTTTCAAAAAAAGACATAAGGAAGGCCAAGAGACATATGAAAACATGCTCAAAGTCACTAATCATCTGAGAGATGCAAATCAAAATGACAATGCAGTACCATCTCACACCTGTCAGAATGGCTATCATCAACAAATCAATAAATGACAAGTGCTGGTGAGGATGTGGAGAAAAAGGAACCCTTGTGCACTGCTGGTGGGAATGCAGACTGATGCAGTCACTGTTGAGAACGGTATGGATTTCCTCAAAAAACTAAAAATGGAACTCCCATTTGACCCAGTGATCCTACTTCTAGAATATATCCCACAAAACTAGAAACACCAATCAGAAAGGATATATGCACCCCTATGTTAATAGCTGCACAATTTACCATAACTAAGATTTGGAAACAGTCTAAGTGCCCATCAGAAGATGAGTGGATTAAAAAACTGTGGTACATCTGTACAATGGAATACTACACTGCAGTAAACAAGAAGGAATTCTTACCATTTACAACAGCATGGATGGAACTGGAGAGTATTATGCTAAGTGAAATAAACCAGTCAGAGAAAGATAAATATCACATGATCTCACTCATTTATGGAATATAATGAACAACATAAACTGATGAACAAAAACAGATCCAGAGACAGAAAAGCATCGATCAGACCATCAAACCTCAGTGGGAAGGAAGGGGAGGGTGGGGGTAAGGGAGAGAGAGCAATCAAAGGACTTGTATGCATGCATATAAGCCTAACCAATGGATACAGACAATAGGGGGTGAAGGCTGTGGGGCAGGGGCAATGGGGTGATAAGGACACATATGTAATACCTTAATCAATAAAAAAAAAATTTTTAAATAACACTTGGCAACAGAAAGGAAAAGGGAAGAAGGAAAGTCAAAGATGATGGCATGCCTCCAGTCCATCTATTTGAGCTTTATGTCCCAGTCTTGCTAGCTTATCACCAAGCAGGAAGAGAGAATATTTCAAGGTCAACAGTCATTCTGAGACTCCTCAGATGTGAGGGTGAAGTTATTTTTACTCTCATCAGTAAAATGAAACCTGCACATTATTAACCAGATCCTTCAGGATGCCTGAATGTTCAGGGGGTCTATCTAGAATGACAATCTTAACTAGAACATCAAAATCTAACCTTAGAAGAAAGTTTTAAAGGTTTTATGTTTCCACTCTTTAGTCCTTAGTGGGTTGAAATCTGAAAGCTCTCTTTTCTCTTTTTGAGATATAATTGTGACATATTCAGTTTCACCTCTATTAAATATTTAGTGTGACAAACTCTCCACCTGTGGGTTGATCAAGGAGGTACTCTAGATTTCATCATTTGGATTCCACCCTCTGCCAATATTCCGAAGAGTCTTTCCATAGTGCTCCTACTCTGTAATCACTGCACCATAACCTTTCATTTGAACCCTATTCCCAGGAAGCATTCTCACTGTGGTTTGTGGGAATTGCTTGAGATACACCCAGAGCATTTCACACATCACATCTGTCCATCATCATTGCTTCGGGTGACATTTTCAGTGCACACTGATCTATGCTCTTAGGCATGCTTTCAAATTTAAAACAACCCATCATAATTTGCATAATTTTACAAAAGTGTGGGGAACAAATTGTTTGAAAAATCAAGTGCAGGAATTCCACATGGGACCTTAGCAACACGATAATCAAATGCTTGCTGCTAAGCAATGAACTGAAGTCTGTTTCCTGGACACATTTTCATGGGTCATCCTAATGGAAACCTGATATACATAAAATGGTAACTAAATACTGGGGCCGATGGAGCAGAGCACCATAAAGAAAAACGTCCCAGGGTCCCCTTGGGCCTGACCAGGAAACCTTCAGATCAGTTAAGAGAACACAGATGTAACTTCAAAGGGCCTCCAAAAGAGTGTAAATTCTCCCTGATAAACCTTTATCTCCTCAGGATTGACCTGTCTGATCCTCAGACAGTTAGTAATTCTCAGACATACATTTCAATGAAAGATGAAGCTGCTTTATTTAATCCAGCCTTGAGTGTGGAGACTTTCTTCTCCTGAACTATGGATACAGGCATGACACCTAAATGCACACAACTAGTAGCAGCAATTCTGTTTGGATCTCCTGATTGTATTGGTTACTGTGACGCTAACCATGCCCATTCCATCCTGGGGTTTAAGTAAACAGGACCACCACTCTCCGCTCTTAGACCAGGATTTATAGGGGTCGTGTGTCTGGCACTTGGGGAAGATGTTGGCTTGTTCCCACCAGTGATTACATATACAACATTGTCATATAATTTTCTAATTTTTTTCAAAGACTTCAAAGCTCACAACCTTCTGTGAACTTGCTATCTGGGCATGTTTATCGTGGCAAGGAATAAAGGGAGGAGTGCTATGCAGAAACTTCACATTATGAGCACTTCACAAATGCTTTCTGTATGTCTATAAAATGTCAAAATGTTCAGGGTGGGGAGGGGGCCGGGACGAAAAGGTCAATCCATCTACCATCCATACAGGGATAAAGCCAGGCCACTGAAAATGTGGCTTAAATGTTAGTTTGGAAAGGCCGTTTGATTCTTTCCATGATCAAGATATTTTATCCTAATTGTTTCCTTTGCTAAATTAGTGGTGCTTAATTGGCAAGTAGTAATGAGTTTACTTCCTCCCCTCTCTTTTTTGAAAGTGACCAGATGCCTCATTTGGGGGAAATATTCTTGTGACATGGTACAGAGAACACAGAACAGGCCTCAAGTGTCTTAAGAGGACACGTTGCATGAGAGTGAGAGTGGGGGCTTTGGGGTTAAGCTTGCCTATAGGTGAAGCCTGGCCCTGCCACTTTGTAGCCAAATACCACTGGACAAGCTACCATATTGGTGTTAGTTACCTCATCTGTAAAATTGGGGTGACAATAGTGGAACCTACCCCTTCCATCTGTGAGAATCGAAGATGGCCTAGTGTATGGGTAGTACTTTATCGTTATGATTGAAACATTGAACAGGAGAAATAAGTGTATTTCTTTTCAGCTCAGGGATTAAGCCCTAAAGGAGCAATAAAACTTCTCTTGCTGTGGTTCTGAATGCTGTACGCTCATAGCTCTTGTTCATCCTTTACTGGAGCACTTACAATGTTGATGTCCTTCCCTGCATCAAGCACAGTGCAAGAGCCTCCTAGTACATGTAACTGCCACAGAATCAACCGCCACGTTAGCACTGATTGATGTCAACCTTCCCATAAACACTTTCCTATTCATGCTCTAATTATGTTTCATTCATCCAGTAAGAACCTAGGATGTGCCAATCAATGAGCTACCCAGATGTGGCTGCCCAATATCCCGAGCTCTTACCAACCGATGAGTGCATTTTTCTGCAAGGACGTATCCCGCAAGGGATGACAGTGTAAGCTTCGATCTTTCTTTGCAGGGTTGCGTCTTTTGAATGTTGAGCATCACAGTGCGTCACCATGACTCACACGTGATCAGTCACCAAGGGACATGTAAACATCTTGACTAACCACCAGCAGCATTTTCTCCCGTTATGGGAAACTTCTTAGAATGTGCTCTCGGGATAAGAGCTGAATCACTGCCTCTGAAAGGCATAACAAGCAGCTGGGGTACAAGAGCAGGCCCGTTCTGTGTCACTCTTCACCAAGAAGCATCTGCGATCTCTCCCCGTTAACAACGCTCGCTGCTCGCCTGCTCCTCCGGCCAAGTGGCAGGCATGCCCCTTATAGCCATACTTAGGGTGAGAGCTGGGAGCGGTGCCATCAGCGAGACAAATGACCACCAGAGAGGGAGCAAAGGAAACCCAGCATTTATTAAATCCCAGAACCTAGGCCTCCAGACCACCACTCGAAGGACCTTTCCACTATCCCACCCCTGGTGACAAGATTCAAGATTTTCTGCTCAGCTATTCTTTTACCCCAGTTCCCACTGATCAACTTAATGATCAATATTTTGGTGAAGACTGTGAGAACAACCTGCCAATTCCAATGCTCATCTCAGTATCACCCTAGCCACTGACTGAGAAAATCAATTGCGTGGTCATCCTTCTGCCATCTGCAGGCCACCCTGGGACAGTCTGTCTCAAATGCTGGTGGTGAGAGGATGGACTGGTGCAACCTTTCTGGAGGGCAACCTGGAGGCGTACAAAATACCTCACCTGTGTGTATTCCTTGGGACTTAATTCTCCCACTTTGGGGCGTGTACACAGAGAAATGATCAGAGATGTGGCAAACAGGTGTGTGTCATTAGCAAGGGACAAGGCATCATGGGTACATATATAGATACTTGTAAAACAAAATGAAATACGTGTTCAGTCATCAGTTAGCCACACCAGACTCCCTAAAGGCGCCACCATCCACTTTGGGCCAGGTACTGGAATTGAAGGCACAACGCCGAGGATGAGCGATCACATAAGAAGTGTACTTGTAAACTTGATGCCCAACCATGGCAATAGAAATCTGAAACAAATGTAACATTTGTATCATCAAATCGTTCTGTATTTTGACCATAGTAATGGATCCTCAATGGTATGCATTAATCCAAACTCATAAAGAATGAGTTTTAGGAAATAAATGTTTTTTTAAGTCTAACTTGTAAAGTCAACCAAATTTCACTAACTGCAAATATACCCTAATTTCAAAACAGAAAGAAATTTTTTTAATTAAAATATCACTTTCCAGTTACTTTTTATCTCGTTATTCCTTTGCTCTTCCCTTATATTCACCCATACCGCCGCCACCACCACCTCCATCTTCCAAAAAGTTTGTCTGCATTGCATAGCCCTTCTTTTTTTTCTAAAACAAAGTAAGCATGAACAGAACTCAATTGCTGGTATGGAGAAAGTGGTGTAAATAAATAAGGTAATTAAATGTGTCTGTTCTATAGATTAGTTAATACTTCTTCAAATGACTTTTGTATATCATCCTGAGCCTAATAGTCCAAATATTAGGTAGTTCTTACTGTTAATCATCTTCCTATAAATTTGAACTTGAGAAATGTTTGCTGATTGTCCTAGTCTATACATATTAGGGACAGTAACTTCATCAACCATGTTGTAAATAAGTATTTTTGCTAGAAATCACATTTTGAGTCCTGGAGCTCACCTGCACAACAAGATGTTTCCTGCTTAACGGGCTGGCAGAAATTAACGTTGGACAAGCACAAACATAGGGAGAAATTATCCAGGGTGGGTTCTCACAGGAAGGATCTAGAACTGTAAAACCAAGATCCCACTGCCCAGGGCTGCCTGCCCAGCCTCCTCTCCCACAGGCTCTTCAACTCAACCCCCACCCACAGGATCCCAGAACCAATCTCATTCTCTTCTGACCCTGTGCTCCTTCTTCTGACTGAAAATAAGTCTCAAGGCTCATACAATTCTGTGCTTCTTTATATACTTTTAACTATTTGATTACTTGTAATTATTTGTTTGCTTTGTTTTATGTTGTTTTTTTTTTCATGTTTTTATTTATTTCAGAGAGAGGAAGGAAGAGGGAGAGAGAAACATCAATGATGAGAGAGAGTCATTGATCGACTGCCTCCTGCACGAGCCTGCAATCCGGGCAATGTGACCTGACTGAGAATCAAACCCTGACCTCCTGGTTCATGGGTCAGTGCTAAACCACTGAGCCACACCAGCTGGGGTTTTTTGTTTTTTTCAATTGACAGAGTTTATTCTAAAGAGAAGCACAGATGAGATTTCCAGTTATTCAAGAGTGATCTTTAGAAAAGTCAGTAACATTATCATGAACGTCTTTCGTTCTACGTTAAGCACCTTTAAGTAAGAAAACAGGTGTTTGGATTTTTTGTGGGTTTTTTTTTTTTTGAGGTAACATTAGTTTACAGCATTATATAAGTTTCATCTGTATCACATTATATCTGCATATACTACATTGTGCTCACCACCAAAAGTCTAGTTTTCATTCATCACTATACAATTGACCCCCTTTTTTATTTCCCTCTCCCTTCACCCTCTTCCCCTCTAGTAACCACCAACTTGTTGTCTGCCTTTATGTTTGTTTTTGTTTGTTTTGTTGTGCTGTCTTCTATACTCCACATGAGTGAAATCACAGCATTTGTCTTTCTCCAGACTTATTTCATCTAGCATAATATACTCAGCGTCCATCTATGTTGTTGCAAATGGTAATATCTCATCTTTTTATGGCTGAATAGTATTCCATTGCATATGTATGTGTTTCAGATCCTCTGACCACTTTCAATTGGATTAGGGTTTTTGCTGTTGAGTTCTGTGAGTTCTTGATATATTTTGGATATTAATCCCTTATCAGACATATGATTTACAAATATCTTTTCCCATTCAGTAGGGTGCCTTTTCAATTTGTTGATGGGTTCCTTGTTGTACAGAAACTTTTAAGTTTGATGCAGTCCTATTTTTGTTTTTTTTTCTGTTTGTTGTTGTTGTTGTTGTTGTTGTTGTTGTTGTTTTGGGGGGGGGAGGATGGAGGTTTGCATTTGTTTCCCTTGCAGTTCAAGTCAGATACACAAAAAAATTGCTAAGACAAATGTCCAGAAGATAACCCTGCCGCCTATTTTTCTTCTATGTGTGTGTTTTTGTTTTGTTTTGCTATTTTGTTTTGTTTTTAGAGAGAGAGGAAGGGAGATGGGGAGAGAGAAAGAGAAACATTGATAAAAGAGAGAAACATCGATGTGAAAGAGAAACATCCATCAGCTGCCTCCTGCATGCACCTCAATTGGAGATCCAGCCCACAACCTGGGCATGTGCCCTGACCGGGAAATGACCACTGAAAAGAACCAGTGATCTTTCAGTTTACAGGACAACACTCAACTAACGGAGTCACATCGGCCAGGCTTTTCTATGTGTTTCATGGTTTCAGGTCTTACATTCAAATCTTTGGTCCTGAACTCTTTTGTGAGGAGGGTGGAGATACTTAATTATCATTTCCATTTCCTCACTAGTAATCTGTCTTTTCAGATTTCCTAGTTCTTCATGATTCAGTCTTGGAAGTTGATCCTAAGAATTTATCCATTTCTTCTAGATTTTTTTAATTAGTTGGCATTTAGCTGTTTATAGTAGTCTCTTATGATTCTTTGAATTTCTGTAGTATCCACTGTAACTTCTTTTTCATTTCTGATTTAATTTATTTGAGCCATCTTTCTTTTTTTCTTCATGAGTGAATCTAGTTAAATTTTGTCTATTTTGTTTATCTTTTCAAAGAAGGAGCTCTTAGGTTCATTGGTCTTCTCTACTGTCTTTTCAGTCTCTAATTCATTTCTTTCCACTCTTAAGTTTTATTATATCCTTCCTTCTACTGACTTTGGGCTTCCTTTGTTCTTTTTTTTTTTCTCTCATTCCTTTAGGAGTAAGGGTAGATTGTTTATTTGAGATTTTTCTTGTTTCTTGAGGTAGGCCTGTATTGATATAAACTTCCTTCTTAGTACCACTCTTGCTGTATTATTTCTAGTTTCATACTGTGGTGGTTGAAAAGGATGCTTGATATGATTTCAGTCTTCTGATATTTATTGAGATTTGTTTTATGTCCCATCATATGGTCTATTCTTGAGAATGTTCTATGTTCAATTGGTAAGAATGTGTATTCTGCTGCTTTGTGATGGAGTGTTCTATTAAGTCCATCTGGTTTAATGTGTCATTTAAGGCTGACATTTCCTTGTTGACCTGTCTGGGTAATCTATCTATTGATGTAAGTGGGGTGTGAAAGTTTACTATTATTATTGTACTAGGGGCCCGGTGCACAAAAATTTGTGCACTCAGAGGGGGGTCCCTCAGCCCGGCCTGTGCCCTCTCACAGTCTGGGACCCCTCGGGGGATGTCCATCTGCTGGTGTGCCTGGCCAGCCTGGGTGAGGGGCTGATGGCTGTTTGCATACTGGCCAAGCCTCCCAGTGGGGACCCTCACCCCATGGGGGTGTGGCCAGCCTGGGTGATGGGCTGAGGGCCATTTCCAGGCTGGCCACCTCCCCCTCAGGGTTCGGGTCCCTACTGGGGTTCCTAGCCAGCCTGGGTGAGGGGCTGAGGGCCGTTTTCAGACTCCCCACATCCCCTTCAGGGTTCGAGTCCCTACTGGGGTGCCTGGCCAGCCTGGGTGAGGGGCTGAGGGCTGTTTGCAGGCTGACCACAGTTCCCATTGACCCAAGGTCCCAACAAGGCTGACTGGAAGCAGGTTTCTGGGGTTTATTTATCTTCTATAATTGAAACTTTGTTGCCTTGAGCAGAGGCCACAGCCGGCCTAGGCAGGCAGTTTCCTCCATTGCTGGCCTCCTGTTTGCTCTAGCTCTGTGGCTGCTGACCACCATCTTGGCTGGGTTAATTTGTATATCATTGCTCTGATTGGCTGGTGGGCATGGCTTGGGTGTAATGGAGTGAGGGTTAATTTGCATATTAATCTTTTATTAGATTAGACTAGAAGCCCAGTGCACAAAATATGTGCACTGGTAGGGTCCCTAGTGGCTGCCGGTTGCCAGCTGGGTACTCTCACCCTTCCCCCGGCCAGCCCCACTCCTGGTCAAACTCCCAGACAACTCCTAGTCAAGGAGACAATTTGCATACTATGCTTTTATTATATAGGATTGCTGTCAGTGTCTCCCTTTAGGTCTGCTAATAGTTGCTTCACAAACTTTGATGCTCTTATGTTGGTGTATATCCTATATGTTAAAAGACTAAGTGCAAATTGACCAAACTATAGAAAGATCAGTTGCTATTACATGCACTGACCAGCAGGGGGCAGATGTTCAACTGACCCCTGATGGTCAGTGTGCTCCACTCATAGCTGACACTCATGGCTGGTGAGCACAGCCTCTCCTGCCTCCGCAGCAGCGCTAAGGATGTCCGACTGACAACTTAGGCCCACTCCCTGCAAAAGCAGGCCTAAGCCATTAGTTGGACATTCCCTAAGAGTTCCCAGACTGCAAGAGGATGCAGGCCAGGCTGAGGGACCCCCCAACCTTGAGTGCACGAATTTTATGCACTGGACCTCTAGTATATTAATAAATGTTATGTTACCTTGATGAGTTGTACCTTCTATTATTATATAATGTTCATCTTTGTCTCTTGTTATCTTTTCTGACTTGAAGTCTATTTTGTCTGATATAAGTATCACTTTCTTTTGGTTACCATGTGCTTAGAGTATCATCAGCTGCTAGTGACACCAGGTTTGTAGGTCCTGGAGGGCTAGGATCTCATTTCTGCCACTGTTGGGAAGAGGGGTGATACCTGGGCCGCAGGTACCACCACAGTTCCTGGGGCCTCCAGTCTCGGGTGCTGCCACATTTCCTGCAGTCTCTGGTTGTGGGCTCTGCCACCACTGCTCCTTTGATTCCACTGCCTCCACCAGATCCAGTTCATCCACCTTCAGATGTACATACATATGGGTCTTGCAGCAATCCTGTTGTGCTGTACAAAGCATCCTTTGTTGGGTTATGGGTGTACTTCTGGTTATAACTTAAAGATCAAAGACAAAAAAGAATAATTCATATTGTCATCATGCTGATGTTTAATGTCTGTCTTCTCCTTAAGACTCTAAGCTCCTTGAAAAAAGAGACTGTGTCTGTCTCATGCACGGCTTTATGTTTAATGACTAGCAGAATGCCTACTATATTGTTGGTACTCAGTAAATCTTATTCCTGAAATATCATGATTTACTAGAATCCTGGTGCACAAAATTCATGCACTGGGGGGTGGTCCCCTCAGCCCAGTCTGCACCCTCTCCAATCCGGGACCCCTCGGGGAATGTCCAACTGCCGATTTAGGCCCGATCCCAGTAATCAGACCTAAACTGGCAGTCAGATATCTCTCTCACAATTCTGGACCACTGGCTCCTAATTGCTCACCTGTTTGTCTGCCTGGTCTCCCCTAACTCCCTCTGTGTGCCAACCTGATCACCCCTAACTGCCCCCCTCTGCCAGCCTGATTGCCCCTAACTCCCCCCCTGCTGGCCTGGTCACCCCCAACCACCCCCCCTCCCGCCCCTTCATCAGCCAGGCTGCCCCTCATGGCCCCCCTGCCAGCCTGGTTGTCCATGCAGCCTGCTGTTCAGTTGTTTGTTCATCCCTTATTAACCCCCTTGCTGGCCTGGTCATAGGCAGCCATCTTGTGGGGGCATGAGGATTAATTTGCATATTACCTCTTTATTATATAGGATAATAAGAAATATATATTTGGTCTCTGTCCCTGTTTCTGGCATAGAGACCTTAAAACTCTTGGAATTTCCTAAGTGATTAGAGGGATAGAGGTGACTTGTCTTTTTTACGTTAATGAGGTGACTTTTGGAAAGCACTTAAGATTGGGGGCTGGTTGCCAATGGAGTCAACCATGTAATTAGAGGATTAAAACTTTCAGTCCCACCCCCTGATCTCTGAGTACCCTAGAAGCCAGGTAACTTTCTCTCCAGTCTCTGTGCAAGTCTCTGCCTGGAACCCTTGAAAACAAGGACTCTACCTTGCTCTTACTGGGCCAGCTCCCTCCTCCAGGGACTAAAGTCCAGTCCCGGAACGTCCTCAGGCCTCTGACTCATGCTGATTCACATCTCCCTACTAGTTTTACTCCCTTTACTCACAGCAGCTGGACCTTCTTCCCAATATGGGCCCCATCCCCTCACAGGCTGTATCCATCTGCCAGGTCCTGGCTCCTCCTTGTCTGGCCCCTTTCAATAACAACAGAGTGCCAGTTCCCAGTGTGGAAACCTAAAAGGAGATTCCCAGCAAATACACCCTCAAAGTACCTTCAAATTCCAAATATGAGACAGTATGGAAAAAAATAGTATCCCCCACTATAATGTACTAACCTGTCTTAAACTCCAATGAAAGGCTCAGTCAGAGCATTTAAAACATAGCCTACTGAGGAACATGATTCATTCTCAAATATGTCCTGAAATATTTTTAAAATTCACAAACAAAGCACAATCATATGCATGTTAAAAAAGTGCAAATGGAAAACATGAAAACAATTACCAATTGCTACTCTATCCAGAGAGGCACTCAGGAGAGGGAGCAATAATTGCTAGTTGTTGTTAGTGTAGTAGTAGCAGCCAGCTTTAATCTGTGTCCACTGTGGGCTAGTCAAAATTATCTTAGAGCTTCACCACAGACTTGTAAAAAGAGTCGGCATCCTCCTTTTAAAGATGAGAAAGTGGAAGTGAAGTAGCTCTCCCAATGTGACAAAGTTTCTGAAGAGTAGAAGATCTGAACCAGTGTCTATCCAGGACCAAAGGCTGTGTTTTATCTCAACTCCATGCTGCCCTGGGAGAAGAACTTGCTACTGAGTGACATCACCTGGCAAGGAGTAGGAGGAAGGAGCTTCTTCATGAGGCAATGTCATGTACAGAATGAGCACATGGTAGAAAGTCTAAAATCTATTTGTCTGCCAGGACTGAGAAAGTTACTAGGGGTGGTTGCAAAGTATGAGTATGGTGAATAAAAGGACAACCATTTAAGGGTGTTGAAGATCGAGAAGGATAAAAATTTAGACCTAATAGCACAGGCTCTGAAGAGCCTACATGCCCTTTTGAACTGGATGTTGACTGTAGAGATTTCTTTATTCGAAGCTACATGTAGGGTGTGACGAGTGAGAAGAGCAGAAGCAGGGGACCCAGTTAGGGCCTGTGTGGGGATGACTGGAGAAGCAACTGGAAGGATAAAAAGGAAAAGGAGGAGCTGAGGAAAGACTGGCAGCTCATGGGAAAATAGGATGTGAAAGGCAGGAAAAGGGTGGTGGTGGGGAATGAAGAGAGATTTCAGAAGTGTCTGTTCTAATTAACTGTGAGGGGGAATTGTGTGACCTAAATTACAGTCACTTGGGTGGAGTGAAAAAGAGAGGAAAAAGACTATAAAGACTAAGAGAGAACATTGATGCTGGCATCAGTGGTTGTAGATTACTTGTTCTCACAGCCTACAAGGAAAATGAGATGAGCTGGAAAAGTTAAAAGAAGATTTTTTTTCCTGTGTCATTAAGAGCTTGAATACAACAGAAAGAGAACAACAGGGTAGGAAAGATGGATACGTTGAGCCCTCACTGATATTTAGGAGATTCCCAGGTAACCCTGACAACCCCCTGCAAGGTAAGCTCACAACTTTCCAAGCGACTAGGATGAGCAAGGTTGTCACTGCAGGTCCTGAATCCTGACGTACAACGGGCCTTGGGCCCTTCGTTAAGTCACTTACAATCCATTTCTTAATATGTAATGTGGGAGCAATAACCCTTTCCCCGTCTACCCAGCACCATTCCCAATCAACACTAGGAACTCATTAAGTTGGTCAATTACCTTACGGAGTAGTTATAATATAGATAAGCAAAGATGGGGGACAGTTTAAAAGTACTATAAATGTCTTTAACCAGTAAATGTTATTTGCCAAAGTGTATCAATATGTGTCATGTACCATAACGTGATTTTATTTTAGCTAGTTCCTGGGTTTAAGACACTCATGGAGTGAAACAACACATTCTGCTTCTCTGGGGGAAATTATCTTAACTAATAAAAGCGAAATATTAAAATTAACTGTTTCTCCAGGATGGGGTAAGCCACACCCACCAGCCAATCAGAGCTGCTGTATGCAAATTAGCCCAGCCAAGATGGCGGAGGCCGCAGCCCCGGTGTGCAGCTTCTCCAGGGCTGCGGCCTCCGCCATCTTGGGAGCCTCCCGCCTGGGAAGGCATCCAGCACCTTGGGCCTGCGGATGCCTTCCCAGGCGGAAGCCTGGGGTGGGGGAGGCGGGGACCAGGCGGCTGGACCCCGCAGCCCCCGCCCAGGAGGCCTGCGGGGGTCCGGCCGGCGCCACCGCAGCCTCGGCTTCCCCGGGCGGGAGCCTTCCGGAGCGCGGGGACGAGGCAGGTGGCCCATAGGGTCAGTGGGAGCTGTGGCCAGCCTGAAAACTGCCCTCAGCCCCTCACCCAGGCTTGCTACACCCCCTGGGGTGAGGGTCTCCACTGGGGAGCTTGGCCAGCTTGCAAACAGACATTGGCCCCTCACCCAGGCTGGCCAGGCCCACGAGCAGGTGGACATCCCTAGAGGGGTCCCAGACCGGGAGAGGGCACAGGCCGGGCTGAGGGACCCCCCCTCCCCCAGTGCACAAATTTTTGTGCACCGGGGCCCTAGTTTATGTATAATTTTTAATATATTGACAGCTGTGGTTCCTAACTATCCACCTGAATAAACTTCAAGAGAGTCAACAGGGGACTTTTACACAGCGACCTGTGGGCCCTACTCCTGGGGATTCTGATTTTGCAGTTCTGGGCTCAGACTTGGATTGGGGGGTGGCAGGGAGGGAATCTGTACTATTCAAAGTTCCTAAGATGGTTCCATCATGCAGGCAGTTTAGGGGAATACTAACTGAGAATGTACCAGTACCTTCTAGAAGCCCGTCATGGAAGAACCTGTGAGCCAGATATCCAGTGCCTGTGACTTCCCAAGACACTCTTGGCCCACACCTTCTCCTGGAGCCATTGCTCTTTTTCCTTTTTCTTAAAGCTGCCTCTATCAGCCCAACCTTCGGGGTTCTGTCCCCCTTCCCAAGACCAGCTGTAACAAGGACAGTCATCACCTTTTCCTCTTCCTGCTGTGCTGTCCCTGCAGATAAGCACACAGGCCCTTTCCCTCATAAGGGATGTAACTGATGATCTACACAGGAGAAGAAAAACAAAAGACAAAAAACTTGGGGAAGAGGTAGAGATTCCAGACTCTCTGAGATCTTGCCACCACAATCGCAGCCAGTGGTTCTTGATTCCCATCAGGGAGGGATTTTTTGAGAGTAAAATGCTGAGAAGAAGGTTCTAGTGTCTTAGGAGCATCCTGGGTTTACCTTCCCCTATGGACACATCGAATCTACAGTTACACACAGGACAACTTCCTCTGGAAAAACACCTAAAAACTCCCAGCCCTCACATCATCACACAAGCAAGAGGGAAACAACAGTTAGCTGGGCAGAGAGGCTGAACCACAATCTCACCATAAAGAGAACTCAAAGCCAGGAGCTTCTCCCTAAGGAGTGAAGGGTCTGAACCCCACATCAAGCACCCCAACTTTTAAGATCCCCACCTGAGAGGTGAGTTCTCAAAACACTGAGCTTTGAAAACCATGGGGCTTCCATAATGAGACCCACGGGCTATAAGGATCTGAGAAATGACTCTTAAAGGACCTAGGTGCTCAGGCTCACCTGCACCAGGGCTCTGCAAAAAGGCAGCCAACATTACGTGAATGAGGCTCCTACAGTGTAGACCTGAGGAGCAGCATCTCATTCCGCACATATCTAAGAGCCAGCATCTTTATTTTTGTTTGTTTTCAGTGTTAGTCTTCTCCTCCCCACCCCCTCTCTATCTCCCATCCCTCCCTCCCTCCCTCCCTCTGTGGGCACCATCTACATGCTCTCCCTCTGCCTAATTCCAGCCAGCAGGTGTCATCTTCGCGCCCTCCCTCTACCATGCTCCAAACTCCAGTATCTCCCAAAGGGAAGCTTTTATACACGTCCTGCTGTCCTAGAAGCATCAAAAGAAAAATAATCTGTTGCATACAAGGGAACTCCCATGAGACCATCATTACCATTACACCAGTCTTAAAGGAAATGTTAAAGGGACTTCTTTTGACTGAAAATAAGGAATGTTGACTAGTAACAAGAAAACATATGAAATACAAATCTCACAGGGGATGATAAAAGTAGTGGATTCATCACTTATAAATCTAATAGCAAAGCCTACTAGTAATAGAAAGCCAACGTCTAGTAGGATATTGGTGGTAGAAACACAAAGGAGGGGAAGGAAGAGTAAAAGACATTCACACAAAAAAATCTTATAACCATTATATACTACTAGAGTCCTGGTGCATGACATTCGTGCATGGGGGAGGGGGGAATTCTTCAACCCTGTCTGTCCTCTCGCAGTCTGGGACCCCTCAGGGGACATCTGCCTGCCGGCTTAGATCCACTCCTTGCCATCAGGCGGACATCCCCAGAGGGGTCCTTAGCACTGCTACGGAGGCGGGATCAGCTCCCAACACTGCCACTGCACTCGCCAGCTGTGAGCCCAGCTTCTGGCTAAGTGGTGCTTCCCCTGTGGGAGAACACTGACCACCAGGGGCAGCTCCTGCATTAAGCATCTGCCCTCTGGTGGTCAGTGCTCATCATAGCAACCAGTTGTTCCACCTTTCAGTTAATTTGCATATTAGCCTTTTATTATATAGGATTTTTGCATTCACAATTAAGTCATATTTTCATTTCATCATGGAAGAACGAAATAATGTTGATGGCATATTTGCAATTATCCTTTTTTTTTTTTTTTTACATCTTTCCTCCTAGCCCTGATGTCTACCTTTTCCCAAATACCAACTCATACCTATATTGCTTTTAACTCTTGTTTCAGAGCTCACCTACTCCTGGAAGCCCTCTCTGACTAGTCCCAGTTGATGGAATCACTTCTCCCCTCCACACTTATGGAAACAGTTGGTCCCATGTCATATTACACTAGTGAATATTGTGCTTGGTCTTGTTAAGTCAGTTCTGTGGATTGTATTGTCACTTTCTCAAATTAGGATCCCCAGCTCAGCCCAGTGCTATCAGAATCCCTGTGTGGACCACTTTCCCACTGCCCGCTGGAAAGTAGGAAGCACCAAAATAACAGGATGACTTGTTTGCAGGTTCCAGGCCTCTTCCCAAGATCTCAATATGTGGCTTTGGCAGCAAGACTAATTGTTGACCTTCCTAACTGATGGGACGAGCCTGCCAATGGAAGCTACTTTGTTCCTCTAGCCTAACAGAGCCATGAAAGGCTGTGACTGATATTAAACAGTGGTTTTTGCAAGATCAGCGGGATTTATTGGGGGTGTGATATTTACCTCTACAATGCCTGATGATATCTGCCTGTTCTTAATCAGATTTAGCACGAATCTTGCTGTTTCGCTTACTTTTAATTTTGTCTATTTTTTTACTTGTTTTTAAAATCATGATCAAACTAAGTTGAACTAAAAATAAAGAGTTTAGGATACTTTTAATAAAGAAACTTTAATTAACTGTAGGTTTAAAAATACCTTTTACTGAATTTTAATATTATTTTTAATATTTACTCTTCATAGTTATCTTGTCTGATTTGAGCCCCATGTAGATTGATTCAGTCTTTTGTTAGACTACAGTGAGATAAACAGGATTGAGAATTGGATTTTAAAAGTTAAACTACTATGATCTGAAGAACGAATCTATCTAAAGGATTTCTGCACCAGGCAGAGAGAGACTGCACACAACATGCTCCACAGTGACTTCCAAGTCGATTTAGCCCTTTCCAGAAGAGTTTAGGAATCTTATTCCTGGGGTGTTGCTGCCATCTAGTGGAAATTTTACTAAGTGTGAAATAAATGCTTTCTCGAAGTTTTTCTCCTCTCTACTTTTACCCCCATTTTCCTTTTGTTTGTTTGATAGCCGCTTTATTGTGATACTAGAGGCTCCATGCATGAAATTTGTACATGGGTGTAGTCTCTAGGCCAGGCGGGCGATTGAAGCACAAGCATCCGGCACAGACGGCAGGTTCCAGCTGAAGAGGCCCCATGCGCCCACCTCCGCCATGAAAAGAGGGCAGTCCAACACCAAGGGTCAAGGCACAGCGTGAGCCTCTGGGCCACCCAGCAGCCGCTGCACAGAAGCTCAGTGGGCAGCGCACTCTCTCCCGGCCAGCCTCACAGGCCGTCTCCTACGAACCCTCAGGGAGCCCCACCGGCCCCTACAGTCCTGGAAGCTCTGACCCGGCTCACCCAGAGGAGGCCACCCGTGGGTGAGCATTGGGGAGCTTCCCTGGTAAGCAAGCCCTGGCGTCCTAGGGGAGAGTAGTAGAGGGAGTGAGAGCGAGCTCAATGGACACCTGGCATTCTCACCACACCTCCATCCCCGTCAGCCCCTCCCCCAGACGAAAGGTTGCAGCCCCCTGCCCTGCGCAGCAGGAGCTTAGTCACCACCCTCCACCCCCAGTTCCCTGTCCCAGCTGGGGGCCCAGCCCCATCTGGCGATTAGGGCCTGCCGGCCACTGGTCGCCATCTGCAGAGTAATCCGTTGGGGTTGATTTCCCCCCATCACCACCCCCTACCACTCCCACTCCCACCCCCATCCCCGACCAGCTCCCTCAACATCTGGGAGACCGGGCGCCACCACCACTGGTCGCCCTCTGCAGAGCAGTTGGTGGGGCAATCAGGTCTGCTCCACCATCTTGCCGAGGTCCCGCTGACATCAAGGCCCACTGAGCCGGCAGCACCTCCACTGCTTCCTGCTGCCAGCACCACATCGCCAACATCTGCCATGTGCCATATCACCTCCTGGTGATCAGTGCACATCATAGTGAGCGGTGGAACTCCTGGTCAAACTCCCAGTCCAGGGAACAACTTGCATTTTAGGCTTTTATTATATAGGATAATTCATATATCATGCAATTCACCCATTTAAAGTATACAATTCAATGGTTTTTAGAATATTCACAGAGTTGTCAGAGATCTAAAATGTATTTAGCCTTTGTTATACAGAAAAGCAAATGTGAAAAAACCAGCCTGGCTGTTGTGCTCAGTAGTTAGCACAGACCTATGAACCAGGAGATCATGGTTCACTTTCCAGTAAAGATACATGCCCAGGTTGCAGGCTCAATTCCCAGGAGTAGGGGGTGTGCAGGAGGCAGCCAATTAATGATTCCCTCTCATCATTGATGCTTCTATCTCTCCCTCTCCCTTCCTCTCTGAAATCAATAAAAATATACTTGAAAAAAATAACCATTAATTTCCACTTAATTATGACTGTGTGATCCTACACCAATCTGCTAAAAGGAAAGAAGATAATTACCAGTGATAAAACTCATGTTTAGTGAAAAAAGTGTCATTAATAAGAAAAAAATGTCAGTTTTCTCTCAATGTTCATTCATCTTCCCTAAAAAGACACAGAACACTTCCAAACAGTGATGATTAAATCCAAAATTTAAATGCTCTGCTTTCATTAATCCATAACAACCAATTATCATTGCTTACCTTTATTAGATTTTCCCAACACCATTACACTCCTGACTAACGAAAATGCTAAGAGGAGTCTATTAAGAGCTTGCACAATATCGTTCTAGCTAATGTGGAATGGTTAATTGTCTTCAATTGGTGATGTCCTTATAATTAATATATGGGACCATGACTACATAAAAAAAATGAGTCCATATCAAGCACTTTGAAAATCACATAGCACAAAATAAGTGCTCAGTTGAGTGGCATGATCACATGATAGAAACCAGGGCACCTTCTTTAGAGAGCAAGAGAGAAATTTGTTAAATGTTACTATTAATATACAGCATAGTTTATTTTGCGTAATTGAAATAATAGTATAGACAAATGGCCATTCTTAACGCTCTCCCCCCATTTTCTTTTCTCTTTCTCTGCCACAGGTGCTCCCAGAATAGAAAATGTTTGCTCAGTCTTGGAAACTGCTCTGAAAGTTGGGGTTTTGTGCCAACAGGACAATATTTCTGTTCAGATAAAACTGATTTGTCAGAAACATGTAAGTGAAATTTGAAATTAAATTATTTTGAATAAAAAAATGCAACAAAAAAAAAAGTCAGGTGAAGAAAGTATATATGTGAAGGGACCAAAATTCTGCCCCCTTGAAACTACTTTTTGGGATAATTATTTTAAGCTATTTATTAAGAAACAAAAAACTCAGAAAATACCTTTGAGCCTTCCCTGTTTCCTGCTCAAGAGATTCAGACAGAAATCTAATTCAGAAAGGAGGTCCTAGTTTGTCACTTTAGCGGCCCAGGAGTTCTCAACCTTCTGGCCCTTTAAATACAGTTCCTCATGCTGTGACCCAACCATAAAATTATTTTCGTTGCTACTTCATAACTGGAATGTTGCTATTGTTATGAATCGTAATGTGAATATCTGATATGTAGGATGGTCTTAGGCGATCCCTGTGAAAGGGTTGTTCAACCGCCAAAGGGGTTGTGATCCACGGGTTGAGAACTGCTGCGTTAGCCTAGTTTGAACTAAGTATGGTAAGCAAGGCACTCCCTGTGGCCCATTGTTTCTGAGTCACCTAGCAAGGATTTGGCTGCCATGCCTGCTCCGCTCTTCAACTGCCCGCAAACCTCCTGTTCTCACTTCTGAAATCTAATACCCCATGGCCTCCCTTAGTCCTTTGTCCAATATGTCTTACATACCCAATATTTGGGACCTTCATGGATTTATCATGTCTATGTGAATTCCCACATAAATGTGCTGCCGGTGGAGTTCAGGCTCTTCCGTGGGATCACAGAAAAAGCATTCCAGGGATTCGCACCCGGGAGAATGTGATGTGACAAGATGATTTATTCGGGAGGACTGCCCTTGAGTTTCCAATGTCCATCTTGATCTGTCCTGCTTGGAAAAAGTCCAACCGCATCTTCAGCAAGACCAAAACAAAGGTTGGTGTCCCAGTGAGAAGGGTAAAAGGCTAATTCCAATGTAACCCTGATTTGGGGGGCTAGCAATCTGAATCTGTGCCCATAACCTAATGTACTTTCTTGATAACCCATAATTAAGTCATTGCCCCTTTCCTCCACAAACTGGTCTTGCAAGACCTGTTACCTAAATGCTCACATTTTATAGAGGCTATAAACCATGAACAGCATACAGGGGGTTATCAGCAATGGTGCCAGGCCAGGCCCTTAGGTATGGTCTCAAGACCCCCAACACTTGGGGCTTTTTGCAAAGCCCACAAAAGGTCCAGAAGTATAATCCATATTTGGGGGACAAAGACACCAAAAGGGTATAAAGGAAAAGGTCCTACCATATTGCTTTGCTCAGATTTTGGAAGCAACTCCTCTGAGACTGCCGGCGTAACAAAGCTGTGTAACTCCGTTTTTCAAAGCATCGCTTGTGTTTCTTCTGTCTTCTACAACACCAAGTTTCTGTTTCATATTAAAGCTTAGTCCTTTGAAGACAGCACAGTCCACTGTGGGCCTAGTAGCTGGTAAGCCCGTATGGTCTCATCTTCCTGGGGGAGAAAGAGCAGGAGGAATGGGCTGGTGTATTATCTGATTGGGGTGGGGTGCTTTTTGTTCCCTTGGGGTTTTAACCAGGATCTTTTTCAAAAAAACTAATCAACTTTCCAAACTTTCACAGGGTCCACCCCCTGACCAAAGATCCCTTTCTCACATTAGACTCACAGGCCTCTATGGCCAAACACCTTCCCTGTGCATTTTACTTCTATTACACATGCATTTACCTCCCACTGCTCCCCTCAACAATCAGGTATCAGAGCAGAGAATGAAGGGGTATTAATGCCCTTGGTGGGATAATGCTACAATTCTCTGGGGTATGGGGGTGTTGTGTGAAGTCGTAGCTTGCTGGTGAAGCAAACAGGCCCAGTGTCCAATTCCCTGTGCTTTTTTCCTAATATCTATCTACCTATGATAACACATGCATTAAACTTTGATTTTCTCCTGTTTGATTGTTAGCCCAGCAAGAAGAACTTAGAAGGAGGGAGGAAAGGTATTAATATTTTTTTAGCCCACACACATAAAACTATCAAGAGCCAAGCTGTGTGGTTGCAACCCACCCCTCTATTCTTTTAACACTGTTTGCATTAAAAGTGTTTTTGTAAAAGATGAATTAACTAATATGTGATCTATAGATAAATGTCATATTTGTGAAAGAGTTCCAGAAACTAGCTTCAGGAAAGGCTAACTCCAGCAACCAGATGTTTCAGTTCCAGATTTGCTAACTTTCAATCATAAAAACCAGACCTCCTCTTGACCCATTTCAAGATAATCATCAGAATGGACTGTGCTGACTTACATGTAGAAAACTTTTAGATCACCTCCCCCTGATTTCTTTGTTCTATTTCGCCTCTCTCTCCTGATAAAAACCCCTGCTGCCCTAGTCAAGTCACTCAGTTGGTTGAATGTTGTCCCATACACGGAAAGGTTGTGGGTTTGATTCTCTGTCATGGCACATACTTAAGTTGTAGGTTTAATCCTGGTCAGCATGTATATAGAAACAACTGATCAATGTTTCTCTCTCACATCAATGTTACTCTCTCTGCCTCTTTCTCCCTTCCTCTCTCTCTAAAAATGAATAAAAACATATCTTCAGGTGAGGATTAAAAAAAAAAAACCTGCCTGGACTGAAATGTTAAGATGGTCATTGGGATGGGAGTCCACCATCCTCGCAGGCTGCCAACACTTGAATAAACCATCTTTCCTTGCACCAGCACCTGCTGCTCGAGGGTTGGATTTCAAAGCAGCAGGCAGCAGAACCTGAGTTCAGAATCAAGATGAGTTTATAAGTTCAGTACAAGGGAAAAATTCACATGAGATAAAGGATTTCTAAGAAAATGTTTTAGAACAATTTTTCTTGTGAGGTCTACATGGAAGTCCAATATGTAAAACAGATGTTTGTGGAGACACTCTGATTGGAGCTGACATACAGTCCCAGAGCATCTTTCCCACACTCTGCAATGAATGGTCCTTCGTGGCTCTTCAGAAGTCCTAGGGCTCTTCTGAGCAGTTTGTAAACCACTGGGCTAAATCAGCGATTCTCAGAGTGTAGCCCCTGGACCAGCAGCATCAACATTGTCTGGTAACTTCTTAGAAATGTGAATTCTTAGGATTGAAAATGGCAGTAGTATAGATGTGTCCCGCACCTTGTCTGGGAGAACATAGGGTGAGCAGCTGAAACTAGTAACATCCAGTCTGAATTGGCAGAGGAAATTCAGCTGGGAGACAGTTTGCAGCCGGGGGACTGTTGGGAGACCACCGGATGGGGTTCCCCTAACTGGGAAGCCTCCACTGCTGCTGAAATCTCTCCCAGGCTGGCCATCTCTGCCATGGAGAATGCACCATCTTGAAGGGGAGAGTGGCTGTTATCAGAAGCCTATACATCCAGTGACCCTGCAATCATGGCACCCAGGGACCAGCTATGAACCCAGGAACACTGGATCTCATGAATACGTGGACTCAGATGAGCCCTGCTCCTCCTCATAGAAAGGTCATATTTTGCCTAGATAAAGGAGAGAGAGAACTACATAACCAGACACCCAGAGAAGAGAGATCATGGGGAGACAAAAAAATAGCCTGCATATGAAAGAAAAATAGGCATCACCAGAAAATGAAGTAAACGAAATGGAGGCAATCAACCTGTTAGAGAAAGAATTCAGAGAAATGGTCATAAGGTGGATGAAAAGAATGGAAGACTAATTCAACAATATGTGTAAGAACCAAGAGGAAATGAAGAAGAACCAAGAAGAAATGAAAAATGGCATCACTGCTATAAAGAACTCAAGAGAAAGCATCAACAGTAGACTAGAAGAAGCAGAGGACTGCATCAGTGAGCTAGAACACAAGGTAGGAAAAAATAGCAGAGCAGCTTCTAGAAAAAAAAATTAAAAAGCAGGAGAGCCTAAGAGAACTTTGGGACAACATGAAAGGAAACAATATCCACATAACAGGACTGCCAGAAGGAGAGGAAACAGAGCAAGGAATAGAAAGCTTGTTTGAAGAAATAATGACAGAAAACTTCCCTGATATAGGGAAGAAAAAACTCATACAAATCCAAGAAGCTCATAGAGTCCCAAACAAAATGAACCCAAGAGACCAACGCTAAGGCACATTATAATAAAACTGGCAAACACAAATGACAAAGTAAGAATCTTAAAAGTGGCCAGAGAGACACAGAAAGTTACCTACAAAGGATCCCCATTAGACTTGCAACTGATTTCTCAACAGAAACACATCAGGCCAGAGGGAATGGAATGAAATAGACAAAGTAATGCAAAGGAAGGGTCTGAATCCAAGAATACTGTATCCAGCAGGGCTATCAATTAAAGTTGAGGGTGAAATCAGGAGCTTCACAGATAAAAAAGGACTAAGGGATTTGCTACCACCAAACCAGCAATACAAGAAATGTTAAAGGGTCTGCTGTAAAAAAAAAAAAAAAAAATAGGAAACGAAGAAGGAACACAGGGGTAAAGAATAAAAATGGTGACAAACAAGTATCTATCAATAATAACTTTAAATGTCAATGGATTAAATGCCCCAATCAAAAGACATAGGGTAACTGAGTGGATAAGAAAACATGACCCATATATCTGCTGTTTACAGGAAACCCACCTCAGAAAAAAAGATGCCCACAGACTGATGGTGAAGGGATGGAAAAAGGTTTTTCAGGCAAATGGAAATGAAAAAAAAAGCTAGGATAGCAATACTTATATCTGACAAATTAGATCTCAAAGTGATGGACATAAAAAGAGATAAGGAAGACCACTTCATAATACTAAAGGGAGCAATCCAACAAGAAGAAATAACTCTGGTAAACATATACACACCCAATATAGGAGCACCCTAAAAACTTCTGGAGGATATCAAGGGAGAGATTAACAGCGATACAATCAGAATAGGGGATTTTAATACTCCACTATCACCATTGGACAAATCCTCTAAACAAAAAATCAGCAAAAAAACATCAATCCAAAATGACTCACTAGATCAGATGAAATTAATTGACATCTTCAGAACATTTCACCCCAAAGCCACAGAATATATATTATTTACAAGTGCACATGGATCATTTTCAAAGATAGACCATATATTGGGTCACAGGCAAAGTCTCTTCAAATTTAAGAAGACAGAAATCATATCAAGCATCTTCTCAGATCACAATGGCATAAAACTGGAAATCAACTACACTAAAAACAATCCAAAAATATCAAACACATGGAGACTAAATAGCACGCTATTAAACAATGACTGGGTTACCAGAGAGATCAAAGAAGAAATAAAAAACATCATGGCAACAAATGACAATGAAAACATACCAATCCAAAACCTATGGACACAGCAAAAGCAGTCTTGAGAGGGAAGATCATAGCTTTACAAGCCTACTGCAAAACACAAGAAACAATGATAATAAATTACCTAACCCTACAACTCAAAGATTTAGAAAGAGAGCAACAATAAAAGCCCAGTGTAAGCAGAAGGAAGGAAATTATAAAGATCAGAGCGAAGATAAACAAAATAGAGATCAAAAAACAATACAAAAGATCAACAAAACCAAGAGCTGGTTCTTTGAAAAAATAAACAAGATTGATGAACCTCTAGCCAAGCTCACCAAGAAGCAAAGAGAGATGACCCAAATAAACAAAATCAGAAATGAAAGAGGATAAGTAACAACAGACCCCACAGAAATACAAAGAATTATTAAAAAGTATTATGAACAACTCTATTCCAACAAACTGGACAACCTGGAGGAAATGGACATATCCCTAGAAAAATACAACCTTCCAAAACTCAATCAGGAAGAATCTAAAAATCTAAATAGACCAATAACTATGCAAGAAATTGAAGCAGTAATCAAAAGGCTTCCAGGAAACAAAAGCCCAGGGCCAGATGGCTTCACAGGTGAGTTTTACCAAACATTCAAGGAAGAACTAAAACCTATCCTTCTCAGACTATTCAAAAAATTCAAGAGGAAGGAACACTTCCAAGTTCGTTCTATGAAGCCAGCATTACTCTAATATCAAAACCAGATAAAGATAACACAATGAAAAAGAATTACAGACCAATATCCCTCATGAATATAGCTTCCAAAATCCTCAACAAGCCCTAAATGGATTGGCTCAATGGATAGAGCATCGGCCTGTGGACTCAAGGGTCCAAGGTTCGATTCTGGCCAAAGGCATATACCTTGGTTGCAGGCACACACCCAGTAGGGAGTGTGCAGGAGGCAGCTGATCGGTTTCTCTCTCATCGATGTTTCTAACTCTCTGTCCCTCACCCTTCCTCTCTGTAAGAAATCAATAAAAATATTTTTTTTAAATCCTCAACAAAATCCTAGCAAATCAGATCCAAAAGTACATCAGAAAGATCATACACCATGACCAAGTAGGATTTATCCGAGGGATATAAGGGATGGTACAATATCCTCAAATCAATAAATGTGATACATCATATAAACAAATTGAGAGATAAAAACCACATAGTCATATCAATTGATGCAGAAAAAACATTTGACAAAATCCAAAACCCATTTTTGATAAAAACTCTCAGCAAGGTGGGAATAGAAGGATCATACCTCAACATAATAAAAGCCACATATTACAAACCCACAGCCAACATCGTACTCAATGGGCAAAAACTAAAACCATTTCCCCTAAGAACAGGAACAAGACAGGGAAGCCCACTCTCACCACTCCTGTTCAACATAGAACTGGAAGTATTAGCCATTGCAATTAGACAAGAAAAAGAAATAAAAGGCATCCAAATTGGAAAAGAAGAAGTAAAACTCTCCTTATTCACAGATGACATGATATTGTACATAAAAAAACTCTAAAAACTCCATCAAAAATTATTAGACTTAATAAATGAATTCAGCAAGTGTAGCAGAATACAAATTAATGCCAAAAAATCTGGCATTTCTATACACCAATAATAAACTTACAGAAAGACTAAAAAAGCAATCCCATTTACCATCACAACAAAAAAAATTAAGATACCTAGAAATAAACTTAACTAAAGAGGTAAACCTCTACTCAGAAAACTACAGGACATTGAAAAAAGAGATAGAGGAAGACATAAACAGATGGAAGAGCATACCATGTTCATGGGTTGGTAGAATAAATATTAAAATGTCCATACTACTCAAAGCAATCTATAAATTCAACGCACTCCTCATTAAAATACCAATGGCACATTTCACAGACCTAGAACAAACTCTCCAAAAATTTATCTGGAATAAAAAAAAGACCCCAAATAGCAGCAGCAATCCTGAGAAAGAAGAAGAAAGTAGGTGGGATATCAATACCGGATATCAAGCTGAATTACAAAGCCACTATTCTCAAAACTGCCTGGTAATGGCACAAGAACAGCCATATAGATCAATGGAACAGAATAGAGAACCCAGAAATCGACCTGAACCAATATGATCAATTAATATTTGACAAAGAAGGCATGAACATACAATGGAGTCAAGACAGCCTCTTCAATAAATGGTGTTGGGAAAATTGGACAGATACATGCAAAAAAATGAAACTAGACCACCAACTTACACCATACACAAAAATAAACTCAAAATGGATAAAGGACTTAAATGTAAGACGAGAAACCATAAAAATACTAGAGGAATTTAAAGGCAACAAAATCTCAGACTTATGCCAAAGCAATTTTTTCACTGATACAGCTCCTAAGGCATTGGAAACTAAAGAGAAGATAAACAAATGGGACTACATCAAAATAAAAAGCTTCTGCACAGCAAAAGAAACCATCGACAAAACAGCAAGAAAGCCCACTGCATGGGAGGACATATTTGCCAATGTTATCACCAATAAGGGTTTAATCTCCAACATTTATAGGGAACTCATACAACTTAACAAAAGGAAAATAAACAATCCAATTAAAAAATGGGCAAAGGATCTAAATAGACACTTTTCAAAAGAGGACATTCAGAAAGCCAAGAGACATATGAAAACTTGCTCAAAGTCACTAATCATCCAAGAGATGCAAATCAAAACAACAATGAGGTACCATCTCACACCTGAAAGAATAGCTATCATCAACAAATCAACAAACAACAAGTGCTGGAGAGGATGCGGAGAAAAAGGAACCCTCGTGCACTGCTGGTGGGAATGCAGACTGGTGCAGCTACTATGGAAGATAGTATGAAGTTTCCTCAAAAAGTTAAAAATGGAACTCCCACTTGATTCAGTGATCCCACTACTAGGAATATATCCCAAGAAACCAGAAACATCAGAAAGGATATATGCATCCCTATGTTCATAGCAGCACAATTTACCATAGCTAAGATTTGGAAACAGCCTAAGTGCCCATCAGCAGATAAATGGATTAGAAAACTGTGGTACATCTACACAATGGAATACTATGCTGCTGTAAAAAAGAAGGAATTCTTAGTATTTGCAACAGCATGGATAGAACTGGAGAGCATTATGCTAAGTGAAATAAGCCAGTCAATGAAAGAAAGATACCATATGACATTACTCATTTATGGATAATAAAGACCATTATAACAAAAATAGATACAGACGCAGAGCAGCATCAAATAAACTGTCAAACTACAGCAGGAAGGCTGGGGAGGATTGGGGAGTGGGGGGCAAGAGATCAATCAAAGGACTTTTATGCATCCATATAAGCATAACTAATGGACACAAAACACTGGGGGGTAGGGAAGGCCGGGGGAAGGTCAAGGGGGAAATAAAAGGAGACATATGTACCACTCTTTGTATTATTTTGAGCAATAAAAAAAAATGTGGATTCTTGGCCCCATCCAAGATTTTTAAATCAAAAATTTTGAAATGGGATTTAGCAAGCTGTGTTTTAGCATATTCTCCAGGTCGTTTTGATGGCCATGAAGTGGGAGAAACAGTGAGCTACTTCATCTCCATAAAATGGAGGGAAGCCACCTGCTTTGAAAGAACCTTTGAGGTTGGGATGGGGAACTTTGAAGGGAGTTGGGAACTGCCTATAGGAGGACTTCTCTAAGACATCAGCAGGGAAGTCCTGACCAAGGCAGGTATCAACTTGCACTCCCATTAATCACATCTATATCCTGAATTCCTCCTGGATGCCTCAGAACAGGAGAGAAGAGAGTAGGCATTGACATGATCTAGTACTCTAGGTAGAAAGTTTACAGAAAAGAGGAGTCTATGAGGCCCTGTTGAAGTGACTGGCCATAAAGGGACTAGACTTAATAAAGGTGACAAGTAGGCTTAGTGGATATGGGGCATGAGAGAGGTTGGGATCAGATAGCTTTACTAAGGGTAAGGGGGTGCGGAAGTTCTGTGTTTGAGGTCTCAGTGCTGAAACAATCCTAAGTTATATCAAAGACTTGTTAAATTTTTATTTCTGAACTAATAAACTTGCATAGAAACAATTTCTGTGTGATATAATAAACCAAAGTTGTATTTTTTCTGCCTTCCAAATGTTTTGAGTTCTATCTTTTTTACATATTGGTGTGATGTTGTCTTCATCCTTTCTTGAAAAGGACTGTACTTTCCTTTTTGTGTGTATTTTTCTTTTTTTGTAAATTTTTGTGTAAAATATACATAACATAAAATTAACCTTTTTTAAGAGTATGGCTCAGTTATAATTTTTTTGGTGCTAAAGATACTGTTCTTTTATGAAATAATAAAAACAGACTCTGATTGGTTGACAGGGGCTGTTTTTACTTGACAAAAATTCTAAATTGGTACTTTATTTCAAGTTCTTCACTTTGTTTTGATGCTGCTGGACCGAGCAATCCAGACATCCATGACCCACTGCCTTAGAGGAGAGCTGGAATTTAGAGGGGTGGAGAGCTTAGGGGGTGGAAAGGGGCAAGAACAAAACCCTGGAGAAAGGGATGTGCAGTACATTTTTCAAAGGGTGTAGACCAGACTTGCTAATACAAAGTGTTCTTGAAAAATAGTAGGTGGAATTAAGTTGGGGTCCATTTTTAAATATTTAGTGCCTGATGATAATCTGCTTATAGTAGAAACTCAAAAATATTTGTTCATTGAGTGCAGTGAAAGTTCAAGTCAGATCCAAAAAAGCGAGAAAATAAAGTTTAAACTTCATTTTATAAACCAGAGCTTCCCAGATGTTCCTAAATAGACAAGCAATGTGCTAAGCTCCTGATCCCCTCCTTCTGCAAGGGACCCAGGTCTCTTCTCCAGGTGTTCTAGTAAAAATATGACGAATATGATGTAAAAATAATATGACAAATGCCCATAGATGCCATGAGTGAAAGAGGATGGAAAGCAATGGGGAGCCACTGAAGATAACTGAGCAGTGGAGGCATGAGATGATAGTACTATTTCCAAAAAGACTATTAGGCTGGTGGTAGAGTGCAATGTAGAGCCCAGGTTTGACATTAGAATCATTGGGAAGATAAGAAGAAAAGAAAAGAAAAGAAAAGAAAAGAAAAGAAAAGAAAAGAAAAGAAAAGAAAAGAAAAGAAAAGAAAAGAAAAGAAAAGAAAAGAAAAGAAAAGAAAAGAAAAGAAAAGAAAAGAAAAGAAAAGAAAAGAAAAGAAAAGAAAAGAAAAGAAAAGAAAAGAAAAGAAAAGAAAAGAAAAGAAAAGAAAAGAAAAGA
>PVJC01005442.1:0-19364 GCA_004026665.1 Murina feae | reverse complement strand
GGAGGAAGAATTAAATTTGTTTCTTCTCCCTTCCCCTCACCTTTCAAATAATACCCTGATATTTTCCACAATACGGGATTTTTTAAAAATTGAACTTATTGGAGTGACATAAGTTAATAAAAATATATAGGTTTGCCTGGCCAGTGTGGCTCTGTGGTTGAGCATCAACCTATGAACCAGGAGGTCAGAGTTCGATTCCCGGTCAGGGCACATGCCTGGGTTGCAGGCTCAATCCCCAGTGTGGGGTGTGCAGGAGGCAGCCGATCCATAATTCTCTCTCATCAGTGATGCTTCTATCTCTCTCTCTCCCTCTCCCTTACTTTCTGAAATCAATAAAAATATATTTTTTTGATAAAGTATATAGGTTTCAGGTATACAATTCTATAATATATCATCTGTACTATACTGTATTGTGTTTACCACCCCAAGTCTTCCATCACCATTTATTCCTCCTTTACCTTTTCTACCCTCACCCCCTCCCACCATCTAGCAATCACCATATTGTTGTCTGTGTCCATGAATCTTTTTTTCTTTACTTAATCCCATTACCCTTCTCACCCAGCCCCAAACACACTCCCTTCTGACAGCTGTCAGTCTGTTCTCTGTATCTGTGACTCTGTCTCCACTTCACAGTATATGATTGACTCTACTCCCAGGTCCATGGGTGAGCCCTGACTGGCTTAAAGTAACCAGCATTTCTCTTCCTCAGGCCACAAAGATTGGTCCAAGAATGGGCACATAGCCCAGTCCAAGATTTTTTTTTAATCTTTATTGTTGAAAGTATTACATATGTCTCCTTTCTTTTCCCTCTTTTCCCTATTAACCCCTTCTAGCCCACACTCACCTTCTGCCCCAAACCTTCACCACGCTCTTGTCTGTGTCCATGGGTCATGAATTGTTGTTTTTAAAAAAAAAAAAAAAAAAGGACTCCTAAAAAAAGATTCTTGCCCTGGCCAGTTTGGCTCAGCCTACAGACTTGAAGGATCCCAGGTTCAATCCCGGTCAAGGGCACATGCCCAGGTTGCAGGCTCGATCCCCAGTTGGGGGCATGCAGGAAGCAGCTATTCAATGATTCTCTTTCATCATTGATGGTTCTATCTCTCTCTCCCTCTCCTTTCCTCTCTAAAATCAATAAAAATATTTTTTCTAAAGATTCTTACATTCAGCCCGGACCAGTTTGGCTCAGCGGATAGAGCATCGGCCTGCAGACCGAAGGGTCTCGGGTTCAATTCCGGTCAAGGGCATGTACCTCAGTTGCAGGCACAGCCTCAGTTGGGGCATGCAGGAGACAGTTGATTGATGTTTCTCTCTCATCGATGTTTCTAACTCTCTATCCCTCTCCCTTCCTCTCTGTAAGAAAAAAATAAAATAAAATAAAAAAGATTCTTACATTCTGTCTGAAGTTGACATAGGACACATGTAACCTTAAGTGGTTGGCAACCATCTTTACATCATGGTGGAGAACCTACATGAGAATGGTGGTGGTGACACAGGAAAATGGTGAAAGAGAAACTGGGCCCAGGCCCCAGCACTTACCCACAGATGAAGGCTCCTGAAGCCTGTCCTATCTCTGGACTCTGTCGTTACTGCTTTCATTCCTGTTCTGCTTAAGCCAGTTTGAGCCTTATTTTATTTCACTGAAAAATTGCTGGTGCACAGGCTAAAGGGACTCTCAGAATAAGGGAGAAGTGAGCATTTGCAATAATGTAGCACTCTGCTGTGTAGCTATTTAAGGATGAGACCAGAAGAATCAAAGAGGCTTTTGGAGTGAAGGGTGGCATTGGGATGGAAATGGAGAACTGGCTCTGAGCTTCACCAGGAAAGAAGAGGTGCCAGCCAGAATGGGTTCTGTCCTGAGCCCTCCTTAGATCAACACTACTGCCTTCTCCTCAGGGATAAGGAATGCCACCAACTCCTCCCTAGAGACATGATGCAACCAGCCACTAGATGGTAGCTGGATCTGCCAGGGAAGAGTTGGGAAAAGCTAGAAAAAGAATTGCTTGAACAGGTCCCAGGAATAAAAAGAGGAGAGTAAAAACATGGGGGAGGGGCCCTAGCTGGTTTAGCTCAGTGGATAAAACGTCCGACTGAAGCGTCCCAGGTTTGATTCTGGTCAAGGGCATGTGCCCAGGTTGCGGGCTCAATCCCCAGTAGGGGACATGTGGAGGCAGCCAATCAATGATTTTCTCTCATCATTCATGCTTCTTTCTCTCTCTCTCTCTCTCTCTCTCTCTCTCTCTCTCTCTCTCTCTCTCTTTCTCTCTCTCTCTCTCCCTCTCCCTTCCTCTCTAAAATCAATAAAAATATATTTTTTAAAACATGGGGGAGGGCAAGATTATGAAAGAAAAATTGCTGAAGGAAAAAGAAAACATGGATAGAAACCCAGAGAATAGGAAGGCAATATATGAGTGGGCGCGAAACCAAACAGATACCAGTTCAAAAATAGATACCAGTTCCATCTCGTACCAGCTGTCTTAGTTCACCTCTCTAAGGATCCATCTCCTGCCTGAAAATGAGCATGATAATGCCACCTTTAGATGACAGAATCATAAACAAGAAGCCCCTAGCCGTAGTAAGCATTCTTACTTGTATCTCATAAGAATATATGAATGTGCCCTAGCTTGTTTGGCTCACTGGATAGAGCGTCGGCCTGTGGACTTGAAGGTCCCGGGTTCGATTGTGGTCAAGGGCATGTACCTTGGTTGTAGGCACATCCCCAATGGGGAGTGTGCAGGAGGCAGCTGATTGATGCTTCTCTCTCATCGATGTTTCTAACTCTCTATCCCTCTCCCTTCCTCTCTGTAAAAAATCAATAAAATATATATTTTTTAAAAAGAATATATGAATGAGCCCTGGCTGGGTGGGTCAGTTGGTTGGAGCATCATCCTGTACACCAAAAGGTTCCAGGTTCGATCTCTGGTCCAGGCACATACGGAGCCAAATGAACACATCAATGTTTCTCCCTCCCTCTCTCTCTCTCTCTCTCTCTCTCTCTCTCTCTCTAGCTCTCTCTCCCTCCTTCCCTCCCTCAAAATCAATGAAAACATATCCTCAGGTGAGAATTAAAAAAAAAAAAAGAAGATGGATGATTACGGGAAGACAGGAGAGGAAAAAAGTGAAACACTGTTTTACTCATACCCTGATTCTCCCCTGTAGCAAGCAGCAAGGATTAAAAGAAAAGATTACACTAAAAGAAATGGCTTTTGAGAAATGCCAGTGTTTACTTAATTTCCTCTGTTTTGTACTATTCTCTCACAGAGCCATGTAGTAAATATGTATTGAATTGGGCTGAAAGTAGTTGAGAATCTTCAAAGGGGGGAGTGAGGAGTGGGGTTCACTTAACAGAACAAAATATTAAAATAAATCAAAACATCCCCGAGGGATGGCTCAGCGGTTGAGCATCCACCTATAACCAGGAGATCAGGGCACATGTCTAGATTGCAGACTCTATCCCTAGTGTGGGATGTGCAGGAGGCTGCTGAGCAATGATTCTCTCTCATCATTGATGTTTCTATCTCTCCCTCTCCGCTCCTCTCTGAAATCAATAAAAATACTTAAAATTTTATATATATGCTAGGGGCCCAGTGAACGAATTTGTGCATCAGCAGGGACCCTCGCCTGGCCTGTGGGATCAGGCAAACTGGCTCTCTGACATCCCCTGAGGAGTCCCAGATTGCCAGAGGGCACAGGCCAGGCCAAGGGACTCCACAGGTGCAAGATGGGGGCAAGGAGGAACTTGGGAGGTTGGCCAGCCAGGGAGGGACCATGGGAGGGCTCCGGGGCTTATCCAGCCCTTTGTTCTCAGTCCTGAGAGGCCAGACCCCAGCAATAAGCTCACCTACCAGTTTACCAGTGAGAGCAGCTTTCCCTGGTGATCAGGGCATGCCATAGCGAGCAGTTGAGCAGCTTTAGCATATCATTAGCATATTATGCCTTGATGGGTTGAACAGACAACCAGACAACCGGACACAGCATATTAGGATTGTATTATATAGGATACCTTAGGGGCTTAATTTCAGTTGTCATAATATGGCACTACCTCACCCTAAATTTGGGCTCACTGGACCAGGAGGGCCAACTAGAAATGCAGTCTGCTGCCCTTATCCATCACTGGCGCTTTTGTTCTACCTTGAAATTCTTGCCTCAGGCGACAGCCTGGCAATTTGGCTGGAGTTGTGGCGGGAGGGGGGAGGGGGTGTGGAGAAGGGCGTGTAGCAAATCTGAAAAACAAAGAGAGACCAGGCTGAAAACCCCCAGGACCAGGAAGGAGAGATGGGATTCTGATTTGGCAGCGCACCTGCTACCTGCTACTAATAAATACTAAGACTGCTGGTATTTATAGGGCACTTCACTGATCATCACAAATAAGTCATCTCTATAAGGCACTCTATCCATGGCAGCAATAAATGACAGCCCTCCGCCTGCATTACCTCCTCTAACCTGAACATCCGCTAAGTGTGTCTTAACATCACCATTTTTTAAAAATTCTTTATTGTTTAAAGTCTCACGTATGTCTCCTTTTTCCCCATGGACCTCTCCCGGGGCCATCATCACTGTTACAAGGAAACTGCGGCTCCGAGATGTAAAGTACGTCGGTCACAACGCAGGCGTGCAGCCTCGCCCCACCGCCACCCCAGACGTGCAGGCGCGAGCAGAGCGGAGTCCGAGTCCCCGGGAGCCGCCTTAACCCAGAGGGACGCCAGCGGGGGCGGCCCCGGAGCGCAGGTGGCTGCTCTCCCACGAGGGGGCGGGCTCAGCTGGCAGGTCGTCTCCGGAACCTCGGGCGGCCCCCACGCCACTCCACCTGCCCGAGAGCAGAGCCCGCGAAGGTGCTGGCAGCCCAGGCACCCCGCCGTCGCCCGTCGCCCGTCGCTGCAGCCGAGCCGGGCGCCCCCCGCGCAGCCCGCCCGCCGTCCGCCAGGAGCACCCCCCCGCCGCCGCGCTGCACGCCCGGAGCGCGCCCTCTGCCCTCGAGGGGACAGGGGGCCCCTTGGCCGCCATGCTGCCCGCTATCTACACGGCCTTGGCGGGGCTGCTGCTCCTGCCGCTGCTGGTGAACCTCTGCTGCCCCTACCTCTTCCAGGACACCTGCTACTTCCTGCATGTGGCCGGCCTGGCCCGCCGGACGCGCAGCTACGGGCGGCGGCGGCCGGTGCGCACCGTCCTGCAGGTCTTCCTGGAGAAGGCGCGCCAGACCCCGCACAAGCCCTTCCTGCTCTACCGCGACGAGACGCTCACCTACGCGCAGGTGGACCGGCGCAGCAACCAGGTGGCGCGGGCGCTGCGCGACCACCTCGGTCTGCGCCAGGGGGACTGCGTGGCGGTTTTCCTGGGCAATGAGCCGGCCTTCGTGTGGCTGTGGCTGGGGCTGGCCAAGCTGGGCTGCGCCATGTCGTGCCTCAACTACAACATCCGCGCCAAGTCCCTGTTGCACTGTTTTCAGTGCTGCGGAGCGAAGGTGCTACTGGCCTCACCAGGTGAGCCCGGGGGCCCGCTTGGCCCTGGCCTTGAGGCTCCTGGGAAGGGAGGGTGGGGGGTTCCGATCGGATCTGGAGGTGTAGAGGGAGGGGATGGCAACCTTTGCTAAGTCATGATCGTGAGAACCAACCATGGGAGCTGACCGGCCCAGGCACTGTGCCAAGCACTATCCAGTGTTGCTTTTAATCCTCACAACAGGGAGGGTTTCCTGGAGGACTTTATAGGTGAGGCCAATGGGGCCAGAGAGGTGCAGCCTCATACCCCAAGTCAAAGGGCTGGGAGGAAGGAGTCAGTTCAGCAGGGCTGTTCCCCTTAAGATTCCAAGCTTTTAAACAAGACGGACAGCCTTCCTATGTAGAGGATCGTGAGTGTGGACAACAGTAGATGCCCAAAAAACGTTCTTCTTGCCTCTGCTGCTTGACTGGCTGTGTGATCCTAGGAAAGTCACTTTCCCTCTCTGACCCTTGGTTTCTTCCTGTGCAATGACTGCTTCCAGTTCCCAGGTACTGTTAGCCTCCCTGGATTCTCACTGCAGAAAGGGGACCCCACTGATCCCCGAGGAGAAGACTCTGGGGATCTGCAGCAGTGCCCTTGTGAACCTCTTTTGCATCAATAGCAGTCGTGACCTTTAGTTCTGTTGTTACCGCCTGCCGTATTTCAGTAAGATCTGAAATGGTAACTGCATGCGACAGTGGTGACCAGGCCAGGAAGCAACTGAGAACCTGTTACCCGCCAGGCTGCTGCCTTTCCCTTCCCAGAAAACTTGTCTCTGCACATGAATAAGGACCAGCCGTTGCTTCTCACTGTTCTGGTAAGAGGAGGCCCTCCAGATTCGGGCTGAAAGACCTGGAGGAATAGGGAGCCAGGGAGTCTCAACTTTCTAGGATGCCTTTCTGACAAGGCCCTATGCCGGATGCTTTGATTAATTACCCTGAGAGATAACCTAGCATTACCCCTGCTACAGAACTAAGGGAAATGAGGCTTAAAATTCCAACCTAGGCCCTAGCTGGGTTGTGCAGTGGTTAGAGTGTCCGCCCACACACTGAAGGGTCTCAGGTTCCATTCCGGTCAAGGGATCTATGTCAGCTGCAGGTTCAATCCCCACCCCCATGGAAGTGCGTAAAGGAGGCAACCCAATAGATGTGCCTCTCTCATATTGAAGTTTCTCTCTCTCTAAAACATGAATGGAAAAAAATATCCCCAGGTGAGGATTAACAGCAACAACAACAAAATTCCAACCTAGGTCTGTCCAACTTCAGAGCCCAGGACTTCCTTTGGGTCGCGTTCCTTCCTCTACATGGCGGTATAGCACTAGAGCTGGAAGGGATCAAGCACCCATCTGACTCCCCCTTCATTTCATAGCTAAGGAAACGGAGGCCAGCTAAGCAGTTTGCCTTTCAGGAAGATGAGATATCTATTCACTTGTGCGAAACCAGGAAATTTTCACATCTGTTTCGTGTAGCATAATCGATCCCCCAAATGAAGGTGTTATCTAAAAGTTTAAAAGCAGGGGAGAGGGAGCAGTTTTAAAGGCAGCGGAGTTATTTAGAGGTCATAGTCCTTTCAAAAAAAACTCCCAATAGTTTCTAGTTGCCTCGGAAGTGAAACAACTTCACTATTTAACCAAAAGACTCTCTTAAATCTATTACTTCACCAGTCAATTCAGAGGGAAATTCTCAGCACAGTGATCTTTGTACCACTTCAGGAGAGACTGAAATATTATTAAACTGCACAAGACAATCCGGCATTGTGTGGCAATGGGAATACATCCTGAGAAATGCATTGTAGGCAATTTGTCACTGTGCCAGCATCATAGAGTACACAGACCTATATCATATAGCCTACTACACACCTTGGCTATCTAGTATACCACTGTTGTATACATGGTTCATCATTCACCAAACCATTATCGTGCAGCACATGACTATATCCCAGGCCCCCTGTGAGGAAGGTCAAGGACTGGGAGTTTTGTTGACAAAGAACTTGGGTTTAAATGACCATAATAAAGTTTGGTTCTGAATTTCAGGTCAAAAATACAACCAGATATCTCCATGTTCACCCAGACAGCAGTCCTCTGCCGTTGAGCATTATTGTTGGGCCATTTTACGTGGAGAGTATAATGAAACTCCAACATTTAGATCATACTTGAACCAGGCTTTCCAGTGGACCCACGGCATTCTCTAGCGGTAAACTGACCTTTGAGAGAGACCACACATTTGCAAAACATTCAGTTCTTCCAAATCACTGAGGGACTATGGCACATCCTGTGGAATTACACTCTGAGCAGAATCAGCTCCTCCAGGGGAGGTAGCACAGAGTCCAAAGTGGCATGCTGACTTTGCTTCTGTGTAAGTGTGTCAAATTGACAAATTCTTAGAATTCTTTCAAGTTGGAAGGAATCTTACAGATATTCTAATCCTATAATCCCTCCAACTTTGGTGAATGTGTTATACTTTAGTAAAAAAAAACAAAACACCAACTTTAAAAAAGAAATGTTAGCCGTAACCAGTTTGGCTCACTGGATAGAACATCGGCCTGCGGACTCAAGGGTCCCAGGTTCAATGCCGATCAAGGGCATGTACCTTGTTTGCGAGCACATACCCAGTAGGGAGTGTGCAGGAGGCAGCTGATTGATGTTTCTCTCTCATCGATGTTTCTAACTCTTTATCTCTCTCCCTTCCTCTCTGTGAAAAATCAACAAAATATATTTTTTAAAAAAGAAATGTTAATGAGCATAAGAATCACCTGGGAAGCTAGATTATTTTGAAAAATTGATTCCTGAACTCCAATCCCCAAAAAGCATTGATCCGGAAGAACTGTTGTGGGACCCAAGGATTTGTATGTTAATAACAAGTCCCACACCCTCCCCAGATGATTTTGAAGCAAATGGTCTGACGACTAGACTTTGAGAAATGATTAGTCTCATTAGCATTTGTTTCATAGCTGAGCTACTTCCCAGGGGAGTGATACCACTAGCCTGGAGTCACATGGCTAGTTAGCAACAGAGAGCTGGGGACAGAACCCAACTTTCCTTCTCACTTCCAGGACGCTTCTTATCCTGTTGCACCATCTGAACATGGCACATAAAGGTGAGGGGTTCTAGAACTGTGTTGGAGTGGTGACAATTCAATAGGGTTTGAGTCTGCATTATCAGGAATTTCAGTGCCCAGTTATTTCTTCAGAATTTACTCTATTTCCCAAAAGTCAAAGATTCACAAACACTTACCTGAATCAAACAGAAGCCCCTGTCACCCAGAGAATATCATCATCTCTCTGTAGTACATTTCAGGATCCTTCTCTGTGGCAGGGTATGGTGTAAATAATTACATAGAAAACAGTTGCCTTCACCTATTTGAATCTGTGTTAGCTTTGTTGATAGAAGCCAACTTGTTGGTCTGGAAGTTTTTCAAGCAACTTCCCAAACATAGAGTATGAGAAACACAGGAATTAATTAATTATAATTATATGATTACTTTCATATGACATAGGATATTTTGTGAAACCATCCAAAAGAGCCCTCCCCCCATAGTAAATTTGCTTTGTTTCCACTTATGCTATCCTTAAGATTGTCGCTGAGTTGGCTCTCCTACTAGAGGGGGAATCCAGGTCTCCCATCAGCTTACTGGCAAGGTCTCCACCATCTGACCCAATATAGCCATGCAAGGCTCCCACAGTGTGGCCTCTACTCTTGTATAAAGCTGTAGTAACAATTAAAGATGCTTTCGGTTGCAAGGCCTGGGTCCAGCGAGGTTATAAAATGTCCCAGGTTACCTTTGACCTGGTTTTTAAGGCTGTGAAAAACAAAATTGGACTTTTAAGCCATGTGATCAAAGAAAATGCTTCCAATTTTTTTCAAAGGTGTTGCGTCATTGTAGGTTCTAAAATGGGAGAACTTCATTATAAAACTAGTGTCAGGACCAAGGAGAAGTCTTATCATACAAACTTTAGAGGTTAGATTAAGAAAAGCAGTTGGCACAACAATTTAACTTCAAATCAAGAAGCGTTTAGAGAGTCCCCACCAAGTGCAAGCTAGTTGTCAGGGTGGGTTGAAAAGTTAAGTAAGTGACTTAGTTCAAGGCTCTTACTGTCCAGCAAAAGAACTAAGCTGCATACACATCTGATTGCGACATCCAGGAGAATGTAATAAGAAGGCTGCAGGAGCTCCAGGGTGCTATGCTGGAGGGGGGCAGGGTGAGGGGAGGAGCAGAGGGTGACAACTGAGCTGAGAAAGTGCAATTGGGGAGGAGGCATTTCGGGCAAGAGGAGCCCAAGAGGCAGTTTTCATCAGTTCGGTAACACAGTGAGATGCTTCATTAAAGAGTGTTACTATGTAAGGACAAGAGCAGGTTGGACTTAAATAATGGTAATTTTTTAAGTTGTTTACTGATGAGATTCCTCTGTTGAGAAAACAGGGACTCAGAGAATTCAAGGAATGGCCAACAGCAGTGGCCTAAATTTGATGGAAAGAGATCATTTTCCAGCGTCAATGTTATCTAAGGATCAGGGCATAGATACAAACTTATCTCCACTCCTGTTATCTCTCTGGGTTGCCCAAGGAGTAACTTTGATGAGTCGCTTTAATTCCCTTTGATTATCTCAAGGACATGGAATTCTCTCATATATCTAGCACATAATACAACCACTGAGCCATACTGCTGGGCAATAGTCACTCAGTAAATGTTGCATTGAGTTGTGCCTTTCTAGTTGAATGTAACAGACTCTCTTCTCTGAAGCTTAAGAGCCGTTGGGTTGGGCAAGAGGGCATAAAAAATGATGTAAAACACATCACATGTATCCTGATTTGAGAAAATCCATTTAGACACCATCTCCCCCAGGCCCAGACTCATCCTCCCAAAGGCTTGTTTATGTTCCCGTTTACATCTGGCAGTGGGTGTAGGAGAGAGGTGCTCTCTCTTTCTCGGGTCTCATTGCCAGAACGGAAACTAGTGATGAGCACAGGATGCGCTGGAACCATAGTGTAGGGAGTGTGTGCATAGGTGGTGGGGCAGAAACACAGACATCAAATGAGTAGTGTATCCTACGGCTGGGGTCCCAAGGTCTGAATGGACCACTAGCTTAAACATGTTCTCTCAAATTTCCTTCTTCGCCTGCTTAAAAAGGGGTGGTAGTACATTTCTATTCAAAAATAAATTAGCACTTTGCTAGCTTAACTGGGAATACTTTTTTTCTTTTTCTTTTTAATATATTTTATTAATTTCAGAGAGCAAGGGAGAGGAAAAAAGAGATAGAAATATCAGTGATGAGAGAGAATCATTGATTGGCTGCCTCCTGCACACCCCTCACTGGGGATCGAGCCCACACTAGGGTATGTGCCCTTGACCAGAATCAAACCTGGGACCTTTCAGTCCACAGGCTGATACTCTATCCACTGAACCAAAACAGCTAGGGCCTTTTTTTTCCTTTTCTTTTCTTTTTTTAATTGAATTTATTGGAGTGATATTACTTAATAAAATATATAGGTTTCAGGTGTAAAATTCTGTAATACATTATCTATACATTGTATTGTGCGTTTACCACCCCAAGTCAAATGTACTTCAATCACCATTTATCTCCTCTTTACTCTCTTCTACCTCTCCCCCTCCCCCTTTGCTTCTGGTAATTATCATACTGTTGTCTGAGTCTATGAGGTTGTTTGTTGGTTTGGTGTTTTTTTTGCTTAATCCCTTCACTTTTTTCACCCAGCCCCAACTTCCCTCGGCTCTGATAGCTGTTCATTTGTTCTCTGTATCTATGAGTCTATTCTATCTTGTTTGTTAATTTATTTTGTTCATTAGATTCCACATGTAAGTGGAAATGTGACTACAGTGTGAACAATATTTACAGAGTCATAGTCTTGTCAGCTCAGATTATTGGTTTTTAGCTTCTAGAGCCAACCCATAGACAAAATTCAGAGGACAGAATTATGGTCTCAAAATAGATGTAAATACCATTAACCTAGACAACGTAAGGTAAACTGTTGTGAGTGAACATAGATAAAATGGGGGTAGGGATACAAATTAATAGTTCAAGAGGTAGCAGGAAAAGTACATTACTTGGTGATGAAGAGTTGATTGCCAGAAGAAGTAGCTTAAAAAACATTTTGTTTTGAGGAGGGGTGAAATAAAAGCCTGTTGATTTTCATTATAAACACTTTTGTACTATTTGATTTATTTTTATCAGGTCCATGAGTCTGATTAAAATGTCTTTTAAAAATTAAATGCATCCGCCCTGGTCTCTGTGACTCAGTTAGTTGAGCATCACTCCATGCGCTGAGAAGTCACTGATTCAATTCTGGGTCTGGACACAGGCCCGGGTTGCAGGATGGATTCCCAGTGTGGGGGGCATGCAGAAGGCAGCCGATCAATGTTTCTCTCTTATCTCTCTCTCTCTCTCTCTCTCTCTCTCTCTCTCTCTCTCTCTCTCTCTCTTTCTTCCTTACCTCTCTCTCAAATCAATAAAAACAATTCTTAAAAATGTCAATGCATCCATTCAGATATTTCGTCTTAATGGAGACGGTATATGCAAACATCTGAAAAACAAAGCATGTAAGATGACTTGGGCAGAGCTCCCCAAGGCGATTCCCTGGGATATTGAGTCACCTTCCCATTAATATTCACTTCAGTTGTCACGGTTCAAGCTAAGTAAGCTTAAAGGCCATCTCATGTTATGGTTTAAGAGCACAGAAATCCAAGTAGCAAACATTAAATGTGGTTTGCCTATTAAGTCAGTGTCTAAAATCTGTTTACCTTGACCCACAGTAAAAAATACATTTATGAGTGATCCAGTACCCAAACACCCACATAACTGAAGCAAAACCTTTAAAAGAAGTCTTTATCTTTTACTATGCATGACATGCTCTGAAAATTCATATTTCATTCTATTTAAATTTTTAAAAATACTGGGGTTTTTGTTCGTTTGTTTTTTGTTTTGTTTTGTTTTGTTGTTGTTGTTGTTGTTGTTTTTGTAATCCTCACTCGAGGATCTTTTTCCAATGATTTTTAGGGAGAGAGGGAAAGATAGAAAGAAACACATTGGTTGCCTCCTGCACCAGCCCCCACCGGGGCCTGGCCCTGGGAGGAGCCTGCCACCAAGGTATGTGCCCTGGACCAGAATCAAACCCGGAACCCTTTGGTCCGCAGGCTGACACTCTATCCCCTGAGCCAAACCGGCTAAGGCAACACTGATCACTTTAAATGATTTTAATAATCCACTATTGTGTTGTGACCATGGTGAAAACATGCTCATCATTGTTTTTCTCAGACCAGAGGATGTGCTTGTGAAATTTGGAGCTAATTTCTCAGATCAGCTGAAGCTTCCTAATGGAACTTCCTATTATTGATGTGTTTTTTTTTTTAAAAAAGTCAACCTCCATCATCTTTGTTACTTAGTATGGCTCCCTTATTTTCATTTATCTTCTCTTTCCTTCAAAAAAAAAAAAATATTTTCACCGCTAATCCTGTGGGGGCACATATTGGGAATAACTACATTTATTTGAGATGAACACCAAATATATGCACTTATATATTGATGTTTACCCATATGTCCACTTGTTTGTACAGATTTTAACCATCCATTTACTCCTTAAGAAAAACCACTGAAACCCAACCTTACCTCAAATATCAGAACCTTGTGATGTTTTCAAATGTGGCAAACTCCATGGTTAAAAATATATAACTCTGAGCATTACTTGTTATGTCCACGCATTTTGACAAAAATTACATGCTGAAAATAAAATGTCTGCGAAGCCTGTGATAACCCGAACAGTGAGCCAAGGTGTTTTCCCAGGGTCGTGTCTTGAGACTCCAAAGAATGAGCTACTCAGACCAGAAGATTTAAGCAAAAGTGAGGAAAGTTTATTATAAGCAGATCCAGACTCCCCTCAAGGGGAGAGGAACGCAATAACGGGCTGCCTCTTAAACCTTGCAGTCCAGGGGTATATATTTGCTACAAGCCCACTTCTGTGTCTATCTGTGACGTCCCCTGATTGATTCCCTCAATTGTTCTTGCCCAGCAGCAGACCTAAACTTCCCGTTTCTCTGTTTTCTTCCTCTGTTCCTATGCTGAACTTTTTCTCTTTCTATGTGTTCATACATCTTGTTTACTGCCTGCCCTCCCGCCCTATTTTTTCCAGACCTCCTGCTTTGAGTCCAGAAACATTTTATTATTTCTTGGTTGGTTCCTGCAGTTAGGCTGGCTCAAACTGCCTTGGGTCCCTGCCTTTGTTCACCTGCCTCTGTTTTCCCCTGGATCCCTGCCCTACCTGCCTGCATTTCAAGTTAGCCCTCTCACCTGTTGCACTAATAGAACTTCAATGGGCTAATTTAATTCGTTTGGATTTTTTTCTTATTAAATTAAGAACTACAAGCAGCTGTTGAAGAGGTGCTGCCAAGCCTGAAGAAAGATGATGTGTCCATCTATTATGTGAGCAGAACTTCCAACACAGACGGGGTTGACTCTTTCCTCGACAAAGTGGATGAAGTATCAACCGACCCTGTCCCAGAGTCCTGGAGGTCTGAAGTCACGTTCTCCACGCCTGCCTTATACATTTATACTTCTGGAACCACAGGTAAAAATAAAGACAGGATCCTAAAAGGAATGGACCTACCCTGAAGAAAGAGTTCAATGATGGCTTAGGTTTTCAAATGGTCTCTTTGACAAAAGTTATCAAATAACTAATGCTTAAGGGGATTTAACTCTTCTTTTTAATTTAAATTCTTTATTGTATAAAGTATTACGTAAGTCTCCTTCCCCACCCCCCTTGACCTCTCCCCAGCCACTCCCACCACCCAGAACTCACCACTCCCCCCGCCCTGTCTCTGTCCATTGGTTATGCTCATATGCATGCATACAAGTCTTCTTACCCCCTCTCCCCCGTCTTCTCTCATAGGTTGGACAGTCTGTTCGATGCTTCTATGACTGTGGTTCTATTTTTGTTAATCAGTTTATGTTGTTCATTATATTCCACCAATGAGTGAGATCATGTGATATTTATCTTTCTCTGGGCGATTTAGCTCTTTGCCTGTGAGAATGATATTATCTCACAGCACATGATCCCATTTGAGTTTCTCCAAGCTATGCATATTTCCCCCTCGGTATGTAGAAGAATAAAGTGGTTAACCAAAAATTACCAAAATAGTTGTGATGATGGATCATTTTGGCACTGAGTAGGTTTGGGGAATTTTTTTAAATGATTGTTGTATTTTGATTATAATCAGAGTCCATATGTAATGTATAACCGATTATAAATAGATCATCAGAGAAGACTATAGGACAATAATCGGGTCGAGTCTCCCAGTCAACCAATCAAAGTATAGTATATTAATGATATGCTAAAGCTGCTCAACTACTCGCTATGAAGTGCACTAACCATGAGGGGGCAGATGCTCCAACTGGTAGGTTAGCTTGCTCCTGGGGTCCAGCCAATTGGGACTGAGAAAGATGGGCCAGACACACCCTGGAGTCCTCCCATGGTTCCTTCCCAGCTGGCCAACCTCCTGTGTTCCTCCCCAGCCTCAATTATGCACCAGTGGGGTCCCTGGACCTAGCCTGTGCCCTCTTGCATTTCGGGACCCCTCAGGGGCTGTCAAAGAGCCAATCCCAAAGGCCAGGCTGAGAGACCCCACTGATGCACGAATTTGTGCACCAGGCCTCTAGTATTTATATAAATCTTTACTATCTTCAAATGCAACACTGAGTTAGAGCTGCTTGCTGCTGTGGGTGTAGGATGGCTGGAGCTGTTTGCTGCTGTGGGTATAGGACAGCTGTCAACTAAGGGCCTAAAATACTGTATTTCATCACACTGGATGCTGCACCATTATTTTTATGAGCCACTAAGAAAAAACACTGGCAGTTAATAGTGTTATTGGAACACTGCTATATGGAATGGGTAAGATATACTAGGTATGCTCCTAGGAGCTTTATGGCATTTGTTCATACAGTTCTCCCACCACTCTTGAGATGTATACTATTGTTACTCCCAAAAGTTATATACTACATTGCCAACCAAATGGTAGGCTGAATAGTTAACCAAATGCCTCTGCTACATACAGACTCTACCTTAACATATGAGACTGTCCTCAGTTCTTAAGAGAATGGAAAAATTAAATTGTAAACTTCAATTTGGGGTCCTTGGTGAGTGACTGGGAGTTCTAGTCTTAATATTAAATAGGTAAATATGGAACACCTTCGTCATGCAGGTTTGGGCTGTCAAAAATAAAACCCATTCTAGGAAGAAAAGGAGAATCCACACTCCTTAACTAATCCCGTAATTCAGAATTTATATTTACATGGAAGATAGTTGGGTTGATGTTTATTTTACTTTTCTTCTTGTCTCTAAATAAAATGTTGCTCTTATAAACATTAATTCAAAGAACTCCCTTAAGCAAATGGAGAACAAAATGTTTTTCCTGTTCCTCCAAAAGCAGTCATTAGCACAAAATTATATAATAGCTAGCAAGCACTCTTAATTCTTCATTAATATAAAAGCCTTAAATTAGGAAAGTTTCTGAAAGCACTTCAAAGCAGCAAAGGCTGTGCATGTCTATATATAATTCAGAGCTTTTACTATTCAGAAGATTCTTTTTCCCTGGTGAATACAATGGGCTTATTGATGTTTCCTTCTATTTCTTAATATTAGTATTTCTTAAAATGGGGCTTTAAATACTAACACAACGCCAGAGAAAATGAATTTTGAATTGTGTTTATAATGATGGCAGTTTGCTGTTCTTTAGGCGATAGCTGGCAAAGTACCGAAGGGTCTGGGTGTACAGAGAACTACATTTCTCTCTACAGAGCCAGTTGACCTACTCAGGTCTTAAAGTCCAGCTCAGCCCCTTAGTAAGGCCTTCACACCCTCTTCAATTAAGTTGACCTTTCATAGGAAACAATACAAGCATAGCCTTTCAATAAGGTCTGTCAAAAAACTTACATAAATTGTAGTTAAGAATATACAAATGTATTTAGTCTAGTATACTAAAACTACATTGAGGTATCAATTTTCATCTTTCAGGTTTGCAAACATTCTCCCATTTGACAGCACACCTTGGCAAGCCTATGAGGAAGCATGTACATTCATATACTACTGACGGGGAGGAAAAATAGGGACCGCCCTAACAGCTAGCACTGTGGCAGTACCTATCAAAATTACAAAGGCATGTCTTTTGACCCCACAATCTCACTTCAGCAAATGTATTCTACAGACATGGTATCATTCATAGTGTGAACTGCCATGTGGACCACATTATTTACTGCGGCATCATTTAAAATAGCAAAATGGTGTGGATAAAATATAATATGCACATACAAAGGTCTTGATATGACTGAAAGAGAATAAATGAATGAATAAATAAGGGAAATTTCTATGTACAAATGTGGACAGATCTCCAAGATGCATTGTTAAGTGTAAGAAAAAGTGGTGAAGTGTGTTTTTATTTTTCAAATGGAAGAAAGGGCAATAACTTATGAGCAAATGTTCATAATTTCATATATATGTGTATGTACATTATGCATATACACACAGAAACTCTAGGAGAGAACATAAGAAAACACAAAAGTAGTTATGAAGGAAAGTGATGGGATGAATAGGCTATTTACTCTCAGAATCTCAGCCTTCTTATCTGTGGGTTAGAGCACATAATTCTACTTACCTCATTAATTATGAGCATTAAATGAAATTTTGAAAATACTCTGTAAGGTGGTAGACAGAGCAGAAATGGAAGAGTCATTTCTTCCTTTCTCTTAAAATTACTACTGTAATAACCATGTCACACAGGGGTCAGCAAAGTCTGGCCTGCATGCCAAATACAGCCTCCACCCCCGAACACACACGTGTTTTTGTAAATAGTTTTATTGGAACACAGCCACATTCATTCCTTTACGTCAGCAATTTTCAACTGGTGTGCCACAAGAATTTTTAAAATATGTGATACCTGACTGTTTAGTCAGGGGCACTGACTTCTTTTCCCTTAAGTTGTCAAATTAAAAAGTGATAACAGCCAACACAGCCATCCAGTGTGAATGAATCAAAATTATACCTAATTCTTTTATCAGGTTGGCAAAAAATATGTTTGTTTGTTGTTTGTGCTGCAGAATTTTAGTAATTAGTTTATGTGTCCCATGAGATGAAAAGGGTTGAAAATCGCTGCTTTATCGTTTGGTTGCTGTTGGCTACAATATAGGAACAGAGTTGAGTAATTTCAACAGAGACTGAATGACTATGCAAAGCCTAAACCATTTACTGTCCAGTCCTTCACGGAAACATTCGCCGACTCCTGGCCTAACTAATTATGGCCCTTCCATCTGCAATTCTCGAATCGCCCAACGATGCATCTTAATCCGGAGCTCTCTCTCTCAGACCACGTGTCTGTGAATGACTGGTCTTGGCTCGCTCAGACATACTCTTGTATCTTTACAAAGGTCTCCCGAAAGCTGCAATGATCAATCATCATCGCTTATGGTACGGAACCGGCCTCAGTCTCATAAGTGGGGTTATGAAAGATGATGTCATCTATACCACGCTGCCCCTGTACCACAGCGCTGCGCTTATGATTGGCTTACATGGATGCATTGTGGCTGGTAAGCTTTTTCTCTCAACAAGGCAATGGAGGTCAGTATACATTCACATCTACTCATAAGAAGAAGTAATGCACAATTTAGCTACTCTCCTGTGTGGTAGGAAGGTGTTAATGACAAAGCTATTTGACTCACACATGGCAAGCAGGTATTTAAATAATTTCTATTTTTTCATGCCTGCTTATCTAATAGTATAATGCTATAATTGTTCAGCATGTCAAGGAAGAAACTTTTAAAAAATATTTCATGTCTTTGTCCAGGTCAAAACACTTGTTTCTTTTAATTTTACTTTTTTTTTTTTTTGAGAGAGAGAGGAATATCAAAGATCAATGCAAGAGTAATCATTTAGCTGCCTCCTGCATGCCTCTTACAAGGGATTGAGCCCACAACCCAAGCATATGCCCTGACTAGGAACTGAACCAGCAACCTTTCCATGAATAAGATGACACCTTACCAACTGAGCCATTGCAGCCAAGGCAAACACTTGATTCTCATATTCCATACATAATTCTCTGCCATCATTTCCATTTTTAGAAATCTGCATGTTGGTCTCCATTAGCATTTCATTTAAACTTTTTCTTCAGTTGTTCCCATTCTACTTTATTCTTCCCTACTTCTACAACTCCTCAGCTCTGGTCAGAATGCCTGGCTTGTCACCTCTTCTCTTTCCTTCTCAGACTTCACCGTTCAAAACAGAATTGCCACCCTCTCTTCTTTCAGTAGGATTGATTCCAGTCTTTCATACATTAAGGCTCTGTCTTGTTTCGTCCTCTTCCAGGAAGCCATCTCTAATGATCTAAGCTAAAAAAAACTTAAATTTTTTTCGACATGTTATTTTACTATAAACTAGGGGCCCGGTGCACAAAAATTTGTGCACTCGGGGTGGAGGGAGTCCCTCAGCCCGGCCTGTGACCCCTCACAGTCTGGGACCCCTCAGTGGATGTCCTATGATGGCCCCAGTCTGCCAGGCGCCTTTTGTGTGTGTGTGTGTGTGTGTGTGTGTGTGGCCACTGGGGACCTGCCCCCAGCCGCATCTGAGGCTTGGAGCAGTCCTCCTGTGTGTGTCTACCTGCTGGGGGCCTGCCCCCAGGCACACTGTGGAGGCTTGGAGCAGGCAACCCCCTCTATGTTGATCTCTCAGACTCTTGCCCTCCCCTGCATGTTGTTCTCTTTTTTGAGCTGTGGCCAGGGCTGGGTGCTGCCTGCCTCCCAAGCTTGCCTACTGCCCATCTTCCTCCAGCCACCAGAAAGCAGGGAAAACCCCGCCTCGTGGTCAGGCCAGCCTTTTCCTGCTCCCTGATCCCAGAAGGGACCTG
>PVJC01005441.1:0-59046 GCA_004026665.1 Murina feae | reverse complement strand
TTCGCTAGAGGCAGTTTAATCAGAGCTGAGCTGAAGGGCTCAGCTTCACTTTCCCTCCTGCCGCAATGGAAAGGGCTGTTTACTCAGGTCCGTGAGTGGCGGCCGCCATGTTGGCTGGGCTAATTTGCATACAGCCGCTCTGATTGGCTGGTGGGCGTGGCTTACCCTGTCTCGGAGAAACGGTTAATTTTAATATTTTACTTTTATTAGTTTAGATTATATTATATTAATTATATTATACTAGAGGCCCAGTGCACAAAAATTTGTGCACTTAGGGGGGTCCCTCAGCCCGGCCTGTGCCTTCTCACAGTCTGGGAATCCTCAGGGGATAGCAGACATCCCTCTGGCAGCCCAGGAGCCCTTGTGGGAGTCCACTTGCCAGTAGGGAGCAGGCCTAAGCTGCAGTTGGACATCCTTAGCACTGCTAAGGAGGCAGGAGAGGCTCCCGCCACCACTGCTGTGCTGGCAGCCCTCAGCCTGGCTTGTGGCTGAGCAGAGCTCCCTCTTTGGGAGTGCACTGACCACCAGGGGGCAGCTCCTGCATTGAGCCTCTGCCCCCTGGTGGTCAGTGTGTGTCATAGTGACCAGTCATTCCCAGTGGTTCTGCTATTAGGGTCAATTTGCATATTACCCTTTTATTATATAGGATTGTATCATATCATATCATATCATATCATATCATATCAATCATATCATATCATCATATCATATTATATTATACTAGGGGCTGAATGAATGAATTCATGCGCCTTGAAAGGAACTTTGGGCCACAAGGCTGAGGTAGGCACAGGAGCTAGTGTTGGCCCATCCTCTGCACCATCACCCAGCTCCTCCTGCTGTGACCTCCGGTCCCCTGCCTGCTGGCCACCCCACTCCTGCTGCCACCACTCCCATGTGCTGACAGCACCAGTCCAGCCAACACCCACACACGCCCCCTGGAGGTCAGCATACTTCATAGCAACCAGTTGTTCAGTTGTTCCCCTGTTCAGTCTATTTGCATATTAGCCTTTTGTTATATAGAATTATATTATACTAGAGGCCTGGTGCACTTGCAGAGGGGTGAGGGGAGGTGGGGGCATCCCTCAGCCTGGCCTGTGCCCTCTCGCAGTCTGGGAAACCTCAGGGGCTGTCCAACTTCTGGTTTAGGCCCGCTCTCCTGGTGATTGGGCCTACGCTGGCAGTCAGACATCCCTCTGGCAGCCCAGGAACCCTTGGGGGATGTCCACTTGTCAGTAGGGAGCAGGCCTAAGCTGCAGTTGGACATCCTTAGCACTGCTGAGGAAGCAGGAAGGGCTCCCACCACTACCGCTGTACTGGCAGCCATCATCCTGGCTTGTGGCTGAGTAGAGCTCTCACAGCTCCTGCATTGAGTATCTGCCCCCTGGTGGTCAGTGTGTGTCATAGTGACCAGTCATTCCCAGTGGTTCTGCTGTTAGGGTCAATTTGTATACTACCCTTTTATTATATAGGATAGAGGCCTGGTGCATGGGTGGGGGCTGGCTGGTTTGCCCTGAAGGGTGTCCCGGATCAGGGTGGGGGTACTGCTGGGGTGCTTGGCCAGCCTGGGTGAGTGGCTGATGACTGTTTGCAGGCTGGCCACAGCCCCTTCAGGGAAGGGGTCCCTGCTGGAGTACCTGGCCAGCCTGCATGAGGGGTTGAAGGCCATTTTCAGGCTGGTCACAGTTCCTTCAAGATGGGTGTCCCCTCCCTGGGGTGCTTGGCCAGCCTGGATGGGGGGCTGATGGCTGTTTGCAGGCTGGCCACAGTGCCTTCAGGTGGGTGTTCCTCCCTGGTGTGCCTGGCCAGACTGGGTGAGTGGTTGATGGCCATTTTCAGGCTGGCTGGAAGCAGGTATCTGGGATTTATTTATCTCTATAATTGAAACTTTTCTGCTTTAACTGGAACCCTGGTCTGGTTGCCCCTGACAACCCAGGTTCCCAGCACTTTCTTGAGCCTAACCCGGCTGGAAGCAGGTATCTGGGGTTTATGTATTTTCTATAATTAAAACTTTGTTGTCTTGAGCAGAGGCCACAGCTGGCCAAAGCTGTTGGGAACCTTAGCTTCCTCCATCGCTGGGGCAAGCCTCCTGCTTGTTCCAGCTCCATGGCTCCATGGCCCCATCTTGGTTGGGTTAATTTGTATATAGTCATTCTGATTGACTGGTGGGCATGGCTTAGGTGTAGCAGAGTAACATCAATTTGCATATTACACTGTTATTATATTAGATTGTCCCCCAGCATTTAGAGTTGCATGCCAGATAAGGAATAGATTTTGGCCTGGAAACTAGGAAAAGATTTAGGGAAATATGGGTGGGTCTGCAACACAGCAGTATGATCTCATGGTAGTATTATTTGCTGGCTGCTCTGATGTTGTTTCCCTTTCCTTGTGTGCACTGAAGTTATATTCTGTAGGCCAGCAACAGGCAGGCCCCTACAAATACTGATGGTAAGCAGAGAAATGTGGGTTCGATGACCAACATAGTGTGATCAGTAATAAATCTAAAGATGCTGTTTATTTAAAAATTACACTTTGCACTTCGAATGGCAAATGTGTTGGAGCAGTGAGTAAAAAGTTACACTTAGGACCTGTTTAACTTATATTTTGGTATCTTAGTCTGTAAAGCACATTAGCTATTTTATCTTTGCATGCTTTTCAAAAATTATTATTAAATACAAATATTTCTTCACATACATGTTGGTATGAACTGAGGTAGTTTCCAGCCCTAGGCTTAAAGAAAGAGTGTATTTTATTGCCTAGGATACCTGCCCAGCCAGCAGTATAGCTGATGTCTAACCAGCATAAATTTTAAAAATTGCAGAGTCCTCAAAGAAGCTGTCAAGCCCATCTTAGCCCAAGTGTTATATGCGCCTTGACTGCTAAACCTTTGAGAACTTAAGAAAATGCTCATTTCCTAAAAATATATGCAAGTTGAGGTCTGTGGCTATTTTCACCTCCACTTTACGTTTTTTAGTAGATACAGTGGAATGCCTGTATGCACTTGTAGGTATGTGTGGTGGGGGAGCAGGAGGAATGGAGAGCTGGGGTGGCGAGGAAGCACATTTATTCATCTGTCCCACACCAGCTGTCTGAGATTCTCACCTCTTTAAATTCTGAGCCAAAAAAAGTAATTGTTCAAGCCCTAACATTTCTAAGTCTTGAAGATACAGGATAGAAAAATTCCCTGTACGTCTGAGACTTCTGAAACTAAAGGTGGGATTATGAAAAATACTTATCTGGGGGTATTTTAGGTTTCTCATCTCCAAATTTGACAACAGGATCACCATACTTGTTTGGACATGTTTGAATTGATGAATGTTACCTATAATCTCTAGGTAATAACTTCAAACAGATGAAGCCTTCTTTTGCTCTTCAGAATACAAGGATACACTCTGAAAATAAATATGTCTTTAATTTCCTTTTGTTTCCCATTTCTATTTTGATTTTCTGAGCCTGCCGTATTTGGCAGGCAGACACATTTTCCAGATGAAGCCACGAGGAAAGCAACAATCAGGACATGCTTTATGATGCTCTTTTCAGGTTGCTTTATGCGGCACCATATCTAAAGAAGCCAGCCTTTCTGAATGTCCAGGCAGGTGGCTCCTTTATGAGGCCCACGGAAATAGCTCATCCCAAAATGGACAAGTTACAAGCTACCAACTGAGCAAGTAAAAGCACTGTACTCTGGGTTCTCTAAGGTCAGTCAGTTTGACTAAATGTACAAAGACAAGAACTACATGGACTATGGGGCTGCTTTTAAAATGGGTCAATAAATAATCACCATTCAATCAGAACAGCAGTGAAGAGACCAGATGTATTGAGGGGCAGTAAGATGGAGGAGAAAGCCACTTTCTTTCCATTTAACCAAGCTGTTGTAAGGATCAAGAGAGAATCCAACGGAAATGTTTCAGAAAATGTTAAATGTAATTCCAATCTCTCCTTTTCTCTTATTAGTTCATAAATTTTCATGACTCCAGCTACAGAGTAACTAAAAGTAATATTTGAATTATTAACTTTTATAAAATTATTAAGAATCAATTCCCTCTTAAAAAATAAATAAAGAGTGGGTAGCACATTTCTGTGTCTCAGTTCTAATTTGGTGTATAGATATATTTGGTCAGAACCAACTTTTCATCTAATGGATCAGTCATCAAATTTATTTATTTATTTATTTATTTATTTATTTATTTATTTGTTTGTTTGTTTTTAAATATATTTTATTGATTTTTTTTTTTTTTTACAGAGAGGAAAGGAGAAGGATAGAGAGTTAGAAACATTGATGAGAGAGAAACATCAATCAGCTGTCTCCTGCACCCTCCCAGCTGGGGATGTGCCCACAACCAAGGTACATGCCCTTGACCAGAATCGAACCTGGGACCCTTCAGTTCGCAGGCTGATGCTCTATCCACTGAGCAAAACCGGTTAGGGTCAGTCATCAAATTTAAAAATTCAGGATGTTTCCAGAAAAAATTGTGGATTTCTCTTTTTTATTGAGAAATTAAGAGATTTATAAGCAGTGATCTCTCATTTAGCATTCATTTATTCAGTTAGTCAGTTACTCATTCAATAATACTTGCCAGGCACAGTGTTTCTAGGCATTGAAAAAAGTCTGGCAAAAATCAGGTAAAAATCATAGGAGCTACTTCTATACACAAGCATATGCTTTCTGGTTTTATCATAGCCACCGCCATTTTAACTGCCTGGTCCTTGTAAAAATTTGTTTGTGATGCTTGCAATATACTTGCAGTTTACACATATTCGCTCAAGTTCTAGAAAGAGACATTTAATGGACCTTCATTCTCTGGACATCACCTGTAAAAGGATGATTGGACCTAAATATCCCTGATACCTTTTCTGGATTTACTCGTCTATGAATTTAGAGCTGAATTTTGGGTTTAAAAAATCTACATTTTCAGTTTAGGTTTTACATTTTTTAAAAAAAATCAGAATAAGGTGACCATCTGCTTATGCCCAACTTTCCATCCTGCATATATGGGACCTCCCCTCTGCTTGCAAGGACATCTCAGATGTCCAGAGTAAGAAAGGCTGCATGAGTGTGAGGGTCTTTCAGCCAAAAAAGAAGTTCAAGGACATCAGGGGATAGACTTCCTGATGGCACCAGCTTGTTTGGTGGAGACACTGCCAAGCTGAGGGAAGGACCTCCTCAGAGCAGGCCTGCCAAGGTGTGTACGTGCATGGCTTTGAACGTATGCACATACCTGTGCATGAGTACCTTCCACACACAAGCACTACCATGGAGGTGACTGAAGACCAGGTCCAGCCCTGGTTGGCCGCTGAGGACACACTCTGACCCCAGGCTGGGAAGGTGGTGCCTAGAGAAGGCTGACCAGGTCGCAGGCTGTCACAGCCCAAGGAGTCTGGGGCAGCCACAAGGCCCAAATGAGACAGATGGACATCCCTCCCACCAGGCATCAGCCCCTCTCATGTCCCTGGGCCCCCGCATGGGGGACAGGAGGTTCTGAGCACACTCAGTTGTGCCGAGTTTCTTTAACCTCAGAAGGCTGCGGCTCACTGCTGACTGATGTCCTTCTTCCACAGGGTACAGCATCAGGTCCATAGAAGGAGCTGACAAAGCAGCTTTTCCTTCCAAAAAGGACATGTGGCTGCGAGGAGCCTGTGGGTTGAAATCGTAACAATCCTCAGCTCCATCTGACAAGCAAGAAGGCTCCTGTGCCAGCGGTCAGGCTGTGGGGAGGCAAGACCCAGCCAGTGGGAGTCAAGGGAACAAACCCTTAGCCGCCTCTAGAAAGGATCAATGGCCCTTCACCTAGTGTCTTGCATGGGCTGACTCTAAGAGGAAAGCCCCAGGAAGGAAAGTTAAGCAGGGACACCCAGAGGTGCCAGCTCTCCCAAGTGGCTGACAAATTCCATGTTTACCAAAGGGTCACTCTATAGTGAGCTGAGTGGTAGATGGTGGACCACTGGTCACCCATTGTAGAGTGGGTAAGAAGGACACCACCAGCACTGACCTACCTCTAATCTTACCACTGTTGACACCTTGATGCATTTCCTGACAAACTGTTTGCTACGCATTGCTGTAGTATCCTATATAATAAAAGATTAATATACAAATCGTCTGAATAGAGGAACAACCAGTTGCTATGATGCACACTGATCACCAGGGGGGCAGACACTCAACCTAGGAGCTGCCCCCTAGAGGTCTGTGTGCTCCCACATAGGGAGAGCCACTCAGCCAGAAGCCAGGCTCATGGCTGGTGAATACAGCGGCGGTGGTGGGGCCTCTCCCACCTCCGCAGCAACACTAAGGATGTCTGAGCATGGCGAGTGGGCCTAAGCCATCAGTTAGACATCCCCTGAGGGTTCCCAGATTGTGAGAGGGCATAGGCCAGGCTGAGGGACACCCAGAGTGCACAATTTTCGTACACTAGCCTCCAGAACATAAATAAATATTGGGTTAAAAACCAATCAGCCTCATTAGGACATGGCCATGGAGCTGTGTTTTGTGAGATGGCTGTGTCCATAGCTGCCTGTCCCAACACTGATGGTCCCATAACTGCCTGTAGCAATATTGGGCCACACCTAACTGCCTCTGGCAATATTGGAAGACCTATCACGGACACTGCCCAGCTTGCCTCTGTAGTGGCCATCCCTAGTTGCCTGTGGTAACATTGTCAGTCCCCATAGCCATTTGTTGCTATATTTCTAAGCTTTACTTCTTGGTTCATGAATATATAAGACCATGTCTAAATATATTGTTAGGTACAGATTACACGAGAAGGGACTGTCAAAATTGAATTTCATGTATGGCTTGTTCAACATTTCACTGCTTTACATTTTGAACTTTGTACACAATCACATGCACACATGCTCACTTTTGCCAATAAAGACCACACTGCTTAACCACTTTCATCTGAACCTTGGGGTGGTTTATCCAATAGTGGCTTGAAGTTTACACTCTTGTTCCTTCTCATGTGGTTGCCTTTGTGACCTGGTGCATATTTCTAAAATTTCTGGCCGAAGTTATATTTTGCTGCTGAGTAACTGTTTTTCTCAGTGAAAAGTTAACTGGTTTGGTAATAACGATTATAAATGTTATTGAACACTCACTATATTATTATTTCAATGGGTTCATGTAATTTTGATAATACTGTTAAATAGACCTTATTATTAATATCACGATTATTATATTTAACATATGGACAAAACTGAGATAGAGAGGTTAAAAATTCACCCAGGAGCATACAGCAAGTAAAAAGAGCCAAAATAACTGGCCAGTATGCTCAGTGGTTGAACATCCACCTATGAACCCAGGAGGTCATGGATTGATTCCTGATCAGGGTACATGCTCAGGTTGCAGGCTCAATCCCTGGTGTGGGGCCAGCAGGAAGCAGCTAATCAATGATTCTCTCTAATCATTGATGTTTATATCTCTGTCTCCCTCTTCCTTTCTCTCTAAGTTCAATAAAAGCATACTTTAAAAAAATAAAATGAGCCCTGACCGATTTGGCTCAGTGGATGGAGTGTCAGCCTGCAGACTGAAGGGTCCCAAGTTCGATCCTGGTCAAGGGCAGATGCAGGCACATCCCCAGTAGGGAGATGTGCAGGAGGCAGCTGATTGATGTTTCTCTATCATCAATGTTTCTAACTCTATCCCTCTCCCTTTCTCTCTGTAAAAGTCAATAAAATATATTTTAAAATAATAATAAAAATGAAAAAATAAAATGAGCCAAAATACAAACTCAGGAAGTCTGGTTATAAGGCCTGTGCTCTTGATCACTAATTGTTACCATTGTGCTGTTTTCTACATTTTCTAAAAGAAAAATCTTTAACAACATATATTTTAAAACAGTGAAAGAAAAGTTAGCTGTCTAGACAAAAAGACTAACTAGGTCCAAATTACGGTTTAATGAACAGAATACCAATTTTACAGCCAGAAGGAGCTGGAATTGTCTTTGTAGTATTAACAATTGCTGTTCATTGGATATCCAAGCGCTTTCCTACATTTTCTAGGCTCCTGGTAATCCTATATAATAACAGGCTATTATGGAAATTGTCACCTCAGGAGTTTGACTGGAGTTTGACTGCTTGCTATGACATGTGTTGACCACCAGGGGGTGGTGCAGAACAAAGAAAGGTCCCAGCTAGCAGCCAGAAGGCCCCAATTGGCCCCAATTGCTGGACAGGCCTAGGGGCCCTACCCACGCACAAATTTCATGTACCACGCCTCTAGTAGTTAATAGTTAAGACCTTGTAACTAGTTCTGACCATGGGCTGCAAACGGAAGTGATGCGGGCCATTTCAGGACTGACTCTCCAGGTCCCTGTTCATCTTCCACGGTGCTGAAGAAGGCCAGTTGTCCCAGATGCTGCAGCTATATGATGGCAAAGCCTCAGTCAGCCTGGATCCTGAGTCACGGTAAGGAACAGAGTCCCTCATAAGCTCATCTGGATGAGAACAATGAGCAACAAATAACTTTAAATCTCAGTGGGGTGTTTTTTGTGTTAAGCCACCGAGAGTTAAAGACTTCTTTGCTTCTGATATTTTATGGCCATTATAGGCCCAGATTTTTACCAGGTTTTCTATGTGTTCATGGAAAAGGTGTTTGACTTCCTGAGCCTCATTTTGTTATTTTTAAAGTATGAACACTAACGCTTTCTTGGTTGACAAGTGGATGGAATGAGCACTCTTGGAGTGCTTGGCAAATGGGAGCTGCTCAATAAATGGCAACTGTTATAATTATTCAGTATTGTACTCTGTGAAAGTAATAGGAGGGTTCAAATGACATAGTGTATAGAGAACATGAAAGCCAACTTTATTAGCATTAGCGGAGCTTATTATTGGATTCTTGTGCATGGCTTTTAAGTATAAAACAGCTAAAGAATGTTCCAATACAATGCATAAAAAGGGTAATAATTTGTAGCCATATTATAAATATGTCTTATTTTGTCACCCAGCATCTACATACCGATCTTTTGTTAACTGTAACTCAGTTTTCCATGGGACTCTTTCTCTAGTTTCATTCTCAGCCAACATGGTTCAGGTGGGGCTCCAGAATCAAGTTCCAGAATGGAACATGTGACTTAAGGTTTTGTCAATTATCACAGTTCTGGAAAGAAACTTGATGATATGTATTAAATAGTCTAAGTTTTTCCTTGGTTTTAACCCAATAATCCACTTACAGAAATTTATCCATAGAAAATACTTATGGATCTATGAAAGGCTTTATCTTCAGTGTTGCTTTGATTTGCGTATCCTCTCCCCCAAATCCTTAAACTACAATAATAAGGAATTAAACACATTATGATTTAGAAATAGCTTACATACAGTGAAATACCATACATACAATAATTTTAAAGGTATTTAGTAGGGAAAGACTTTGTTGACATAGTGTTGAATGGAAAAAAAAGTACAAGGTGTTCAAGATTTTATTAAAGGTTGTACTGAAAAACTGACATTCATAGCTACCATAATTCCAATTATGTGTGAAAGTGTTCATGATGTAGCATGTGATTAAGAAAAATGGATTAATTACAATTGCAATTTTATATAAAATTATATTTTGAGGTGATATTGGAACTTTACAGATTAGATATAAATAATGATTATTTCTGGAAGCTTGGATTATGAATGATTTTAATTCACCACTTACGTTTTCCTGTATTTACTTATTTTTTTCTATTAAAATTTAAATTGAATTTTAAATACACAAGTAATAACACATATTTATTGTAATAAAATATTCAAACAACATGGAAGTATAGAATAAAAAGTATGAAAGCCTGCTTTTTATAGCATTTTCCTTAAGCACCCAAATGTTGATGCTCACTAGTTATAGTTAATTTGGAGGTATCTTTCCAGAACCCTTTCTGCTAATTCAGGAACACTACCCTGCATTCTCTGCACCATCCTATAGTTTGAAGACCACAGAGGGGCTATGATGTGTGCTAACCACTGGGGGCGGAGCGGGGGGGGGGGCTGCTTTCAGACATTTCTCCTGGGTTCCCTGGATGCAGTGCTCTGGTGAATGTGGGCCTGCTGAAGGGCTTTCAGTGTTTCTAGCTATGCCAAAGGAACAGCCCCTCCCTGGGAGATCCTCTGACCTGATCCTCCAGTTTACTGACCCTAATATTGTGTCCTTTGCTTCTCTCCTCCTCCTCCTCTTTCAGTCAGAAATGCTTCCACCTCTACCTTAGTGTGGGTAGTACCTCCTAAATTTTCATGCTTTTGGATTTTGAAAATTTCAGGCTCAGTTGGCCAAGCCTTGGTTTATAAAGGAATTCTTAGAAGAATATAATTCATTCTCAATAAATCTTGGCTTTCAAGATTTTATTTCTCCCCTCCTTTACAGTGGAGAGTATACCAGAGAGTCCATGGAGGGTGACTTGGATTAAGCATCTTTTGTTCCACTTGCTGACCACTTAAATGTATAATTGGTAGCACTGGCATCTTCATCCTTGCTGGTTCCAAGTTTGCTCAAATATCAGAGGATGTCTACATGTAGGCTTAGCATCTTAAAAAAGTTTTCTCCTTATCTCAGTTGAAGGATGGGGTATTTATTTATTTATCTATTCTCATTATTGTAGTTTTATTTTATTTATTTTTTAAATAATATGCTGCTGAAACAAATTTTCTATGGATGTCTCTAAATACAAAGCTACTAAGTTATGTAGATATGGTAGTTTCAGCTATTAAAAAAAAGGAAAGAAATCACTTCTCTCAGTTATTTAAAAATCATAAAATAAGCAAGGATAGGAATAATTTTCTATGTGTGGGAGAAGTCAGAGCAGGCAATCTTTGCTTTAGGAAATAGAGCTCTAGGTTTTGACATAAAAACAATGTCCTTGTAAATCTCAAGGGCAAATTTGCCACAAGATAGTCATGGGGATATCGTAATTTGCATTCATCCCTTCTCCCTGAAGAGGTTATTATAAAACAAGAATTATTTTGCAAATGTCATCAGAGAGGTGTAAAGAAATAATCTCCCCCTCTGGGTAGAAGATAATAAGAGACTAAGGGATCCTGGTGGATTTTCAGCTAACAAAGGGTACAACCCTTCTCTCAGAGCAAGAAAGAGTACAGCAAGGTTATGCTTCCTTTGTACGAACCTGCTGTTTTTATTTTACAGTTATTAAGCCTTTCTTTCATTCTCAAACTCTTGTAGAACATGCAAGAGAAGTAATTTTCAAAATGGGTTAAATTTTAGATGAAAAAATTTTGCTTTCAAGTAGCTGACCCCTTAAAAGAGAAAAAAATAATTAGATGCAGGTGGCATAGAACAACTTACAATGTTTTTGTGGAGACTGGAAATGGGCAGTATGACTGGGCTTAGGAAATATGTTTACTCACTTTTTCTTTCATTTATTTCCTTAATCCCACAGGACATTTTAAGGCAGCATGACCAACAACCAGTCTAGAAGTAAAGAGATTTCCAACAGGGGAAAGAGAAGTCTTTCCTTTTGAAAGATGAGAATTTTTTTTTCTCACATATATGAAATAGGGTAGAAGAATAGACAGAGGAGAGTGTGGGTGTAAATTAGAAGCAGAAATGTCTGCTTGATTTTATGAAGCAAATGACAAGTGCAAGAATAGTGAGTGTGGTTTCTCATATTTATATACTCATGTAGGTTCAGCTCTACAAAGTAAAGAAATTAGAAACATATGCTCTGGTAGTACATTTTAGTTTATGATTTTGTCCTCATAAAATCCCATATACCTTAAATGATGTGTGCTTTACTATAGGGTCATATAGTTTTCATTGTGTAAGATACTGGAAGCATAGGACTTTGAAAGTGAAAACTAGCTGTTTATATTTGATAAAAAATTCGGTGGTGAGAATTGGAGATTTAAACATCCAGAAATGAATCTATTCAGAACTAAATTTTATTCTTATAGCTATGAAGCAATCATTTTTTTCTTCTTCCCTGTGCTGAAAGCCTACCTTAGAACTAATTTCTAGGGGTACCTGAAGCTCAAGCTCCGACCCCTGATTGCATTAGTGATTTTCATACACTTGCTCACTTGTCTAGAATACAAATGCAGACTCATATGGCAATGTTGCCCTGTGCTTTATACATAGCTTTTTCTCACAAAGCGCAGGTCACCTTACTGGTTGGAAATGTGTGTGGTCAGTGATCTCAAAATAAACTGCTGTTGTACACAATAGCCCTCTCAAGCACACTCATTCTAGTTAGGACCTCTGGACAGAGTGGAGGTCAAGTAGAGTTGAAAGGTCAAGGGGCTCTTAGTCAGAATTCACTGCTTTTGTTCTTTCACATGCTGTCACTAGTCCCCGCTCCAAAACAGCAGAAATAATGAGCATATGTGCTTGCCCTAAACCCTTGATGTTTTACTAACTGTAGGGCACATGCAAGGCTACTCAGTTGACTCTAAAGGTATCATTCAAGTTGAACTTGAATTTCCATGGTTCTAAGGTACTTCCTAGTCCACAAGTTACAGGAATTTGAAAGTCACAGACTGTTGGGTTACTGAAATGAATGGCTAACATAACAAGGCCCATTGCTCTACAGATTCAGATATATTACAGGTCATGCAATGACTGCTAGGCCTTATTTTACCAAGAATCAAAAACACAGCCAGCATAGTGGTGTTGAGAGAGGGCTAAATTCAGAGTGAAGTAGATCTTATTTCTAGTTTTGGTTCCAGCACTTTTAATTTATGATGCCTAAGCCAAGAAACTTCATATTTTTGAGACTTAAAACTTTACCTTTGGGGGGAGGGGTAACTTTTTTTCTGTCAATTTAAGCACTCTGTTCAGAGAGAGTGTGTGTGTGAGAGAGAAATATTTTTCTAAAACTCAAATGTGACCATGTCATATACTGCTTTTAGCATCCTGAGATGTTATTTAATGCTGAAGGACACTGAAAAAAAGAGATAGAGGAAGATATAAACAGATGGAAGAACAAACCGTGTTCATGGATTGATAGAATAAGCATCATCAAAATGTCCATAGTACCCAAAGCAATCTATAGATTCAATGTCCTCCCCATTAAAATACCAACAGCATATTTCACAGACCTAGAACGAACTCTCCAAAAATTCATCTGGAACAAACAAACAAAAAAAAGACCCTGAATAGCTGCAGCAATCCCGAGAAAGAAGAACAAAGTAGGAGGGTTCTCAATACCAGATGTCAACCTGTATTACAGAGCCACTGTTCTCAAAACTGCCTGGTACTGGCACAAAAACAGACATATAGATCAATGGAATAGAATAGAGAACGTAGAAATCAACCCAAACCACTATATTCAATTAATATTCAACAAAGGAGGCATGAACATAAAATGGAGTCAAAACAGACTCTTCAATAAATGGTATTGGGAGATTGGACAGATACATGCAAAAAAATTGAAACTAGACCACCAACTTACACCATACACAAAAATAAACTCAAAATGAATAAAGGACTTAAACATAATATGGGAAACCATAAAAACACTAGAGGAATCCGCAGGCAGCAAAATCTCAGACATATGCCGAGGCAATTTCTTCACCGATACAGCTCCTAGGGCAATGGAACTAAAGAGAACATAAACAAATGGGACTACATCAAAATAAAAAGTTTTTGCACAGCAAAGGAAACCATCAACAAAACAACAAGAAAGCCCACTGCATGGGAGAACATATTTGCAAATGTTATCAACCAATAAGGGTTTAATCTCCAACATTTATAGGGAACTCATACAACTTAACAAAAGGAAGATAAACAACCCAATCAAAAAATGGGCAATGGCCCTAAATAGAGACTATTTGAAAGAAGACAGAAGAAAAGACAAGAGACATATGAAAACATGCTCAAAGTCACTAATCATCCAAGAGATGCAAATCAAAACGACAATGTGGTACCATCCCACACCTGTCAGAATGACTATCATCAACAAATTAACAAACGACAAGTGCTGGTGAGGATGCAGGGAAAAAGGAACCCTCCTGCACTGCTGGTGGGAATGTAGACTGGTGCAGCCACTGTGGAGAACAGTATAGAGTTTCCTCAAAAAACTAAAAATGGAACTCCCATTTGACCCAGCGATTCCACTTCTGGGACTATACCCTAAGAAACTAGAAACACCAATTAGAAAGGATATATGCACCCCTATGTTCACAGCAGCACAACTCACCATAGCTAAGATTTGGAAACAGCCTAAGTGCCCATCTGCAGATGAGTGGATTAAAAAACTGTGGTACATCTACACAATGGAATACTATGCAGCAGTAGAAAAGAAGGAGTTCTTACCATTTGCAACAGCATGGATGGAACTGGAAAGCATTATGCTAAGCAAAATAAGCCAGTCAGAGAAGGACAAATATCACATGATCTCACTCATATATGGAATATAATGAACAACATAAACTGATGAACAAAAACAGATCCAGAGACAGAGAAGCATTGATCAGACCGTCAATCCTCAGAGGGAAAGTAGGAGAAAGTGGGGGTAAGGGGGAGAGATCAACCAAAGGACTTATACGCAAGCATATAGGCCTAACCAATGGACTCAGACAATAGGGCCATGAGGGCCTGAGTGGGGGGGGTAATGTGGGGATAAGGACACATATGTAATAACTTAATCAATAAAAAAATTTAAAAAAAAACTTCCAGCAAACAAAAGCCCTGGGTCAAATGGCTTCACAGAAGAGTTTTACCAAACATTCAAAGAAGAACTAAAACCTGCACTCCTCACACTAGTCCAAAAAATTCAAGAGGGAGGAGCACTGCTAAGCTCTTTCTATGAAGCCAGTATTACCCTAATCTCCAACCCAGATAAAGACACTGCCAAGAACAAAAATTACAGGCCAATATCTCTGATGTACATAGATGTTTAAATCCTCAACAAAATATTAGCAAATCACATACAACAATACATTAAAAAGATCATACTCCATGACCAAGTGGGATTTATTTTGACGATGCAAGGCTGATACAATATCTGCAAATCAATAACCATGATACACCACATAAACAAAGTGAGAAATAAAGATCACACAATGAAGAAAAAGCATTGTCAAAATCCAAGACACTTTTTTAATAAAAACTCTCAGCAAGTGGGAATAGAGGAATCATACCTCAACATAATAAAAGCCATATATGACAAACTACAGCCAACATCATACTCAATGGGCAAATAATAAAACCATTTCCCCCAAGAACAGAAACAAGAGAGGAATGCCCACTTTCACCACTCCTATTCAACATAGTATTGGAAGTGATAGTCATAATGATAAGACAAGAAGAAATAAAAGATATCCAAATTGGAAAAGAAGAAGTAAAATTGTCATTATTTGCAGATGACATGATATTGTACATAAAGAAAAAACCTAAAGACTTCCTCAAAAAACTACTGGATTTAGTAAGTGAATTTGGCAATGTAGCAGAATATAAAATGAACATCCAGCAATCTATGGCATTTTAATATATCAATAATGAGCTCCTAGAAAGAGAAACTAAAAGAATAATTCCATTTACCATTGCAACAAAAAAATTAAGATACCTAGGAATAGACTTAACTAAGGAGGTAAAAGACCTATACTCGGAAAACTATATGCTGTTGAAAAAAGAGATAGAATAAGATATAAACAATGAAAGAATATACCATGTTTATGGATTGGTAGAATCAACATCATTAAAATGTTCATACTACCCAAAGCAATCTATAGATTCAATGCCATCCCCATTAAAATACCAATGGCATAGTTCACAGACCTAGAACAAACTCTCAAAAATTTTAAACAGAATAAGAAAAGACCTTGAATAGTCACATCAATCATGAGAAAAAATAACAAAGTTGGAGGGATCACAATAACAGAGATTGAGTTATATTACAAAGCCACTGTTTTCAAAACTGCCTGGTACTGGCACAAGAACAGACATATAGACCAATGGAACAGAACAGAGAACTCAGAAATTGATCCAAGCCATTATGCTCAATTAACACTTGATAAAGGAGGCAGTAACATACAATGAAGTCAAGGCAGTCTCTTCAATAAATGGTGTTGGGAAAATTGGACAGATACTTGCAAAAAAATAAAACTTGACTGCTAACTTAAACCATACACAAAAATAAGCTCAAAATGGATAAAAGACTAATATGTAAGACTAGAGGCCTAGTGCATGAATTTGTGCACCAGTGGGGTTCCTCAACCTGGCCTGCAAATTTGGGCTGAAATCAGCTCTTTGACATCCCTCGAGGGGTCCCAGAATGTGAGAGTGTGCAGGCCAGACCGAGGGACCACACCAGTGCACAATTGGGGCCAGGGATGGACGCAGGAGGTTGGCCAGCTGGGGATGGACTGAATAAGGACTCTAGGTCATATTCTCTCTATCTCACTCAGTCCCAATTGGCCAGACCCCAGCAGCAAGCTAACCTACTCATCAGAATATCTTCCCCCTGGTAGTCAGTGCATGTCATAGCAAGCGATTCAGAGGTGTTAGCATGCCATTAGCATATTATGCTTTGATTGGTTGATCAGCTGACTGGTCAACTGAACACTTAGCACATTAGGCTTTTATTATATAGGATGGGAAAACATAAAAAATCTTAAAAGAATCTATAGGCAGCAAAATATTAGACAAATCTTATAGCCATATTTTTACAGACACATCTCCTAGGACAATGGAAGCTAAGGAGAAAATAAACAAATAGTACTACATCAAAATAAAAAGCTTCTGCACAGCAAAAGAAACCAGCAACAAAATAAAGAACAAGAAAGTCCACTGCATTGGAGAACATATTTGCCAATGTGACATCTGATAAGGTTTTAATCTCATATAACTTAACAAAAGGAAGATAACAATCTAATAAAAATAATGGGCAAAGGACGTAAATAGACACTTCTCAAAAGCAGACATACAGTAGGGCAAGAGGGATATGAAAAAATGCTCAAAATCACTAATCACCAGAGAGATGCAAATCAAAACAACAATGAGGTACCACCTTACACAGTGAGAATGGCTATTATCATCAAGTCAACAAATGACTAGTGTTAGCAAGAATTTGGAGAAAAGGGAACCCTAGTACACTGCTGGTGGAATGAAGACTGGTACAGCCCCTGTGGAAAACAATATGCAGTTTCCTCAAAAAATTAAAAACGGACCTTCCATTTGACCCAGTAATCCTGCTTATAGGAATATACCCCAAGAATTCAGCAACACCAATCAGAAATAACATGTATATGTACACATATATATTACTAAATCCAAGCTACGGAGTATTTTGAAGTGGTTAAACAAGGTGAAGTAAACTTATGTGTACCACAGGGAAATTTATCTATGACCTTTTTATTAAATGAAAACAAAACAAAACAATGAAGTAAGCACATTATGTAATGACTAGAGGCCCAGTGCATGAAATTTGTACACAGTTGTATTCCCTAGGTGTGGCTGGTGATCGAAGTGTGAGCATCTGGTGTGGAAAGAAAGGTACCAGCTGACTTCTGGGCACTGTGCAGCACCTGGGCTCCTGGGCCCCTGCGTGTTTCCCTCTGCTTGAGTCATTGGGTCCCTGCCAGGCTTCCTAAGTGCCTGGGAGCTGGGCATTGGCCCTTCCCCCACTCCTGCCTCTGTTGCCACCTGTGGGGTGATTGGCGGAGCAATTAGGCCCCGCTTGCATCTGCTTAGGCTTGGCACTGCCTGCTCACTTGTTTCACCACTCTGCTGCAGTTCCACTCTTGTTTGGGGCCCATCAGGGCTGGCAGTGCCTCCACTACCACCCACTGTTGCTGACATCTGCCAGGTTCCATGCCAACCCTGATGGTCAGCGCACACCATAGCAAGTGGTCAAACTCCCAGTCGAACTCCGGGTCAAGGGGCCAATTTGCATCTTAGGCTTTTATTATATAGGATTGTATTTATATTGTTAAGAGACATGTACATTTAGAAATGCATAGAATTGGGTCTGGAAGTAAACATACAAAACTTAATAGTGTTTTCTAAAAGATCAATTGAGTGGTAATGAGTTGTGGGTGAGAAAGATATTTAATTTGTACTTTAATAACAATGTTATATAACATTTCGATAACAAACATGTATTTTTTAAAAAATTTAATTGAATCATACATATTCTAAACATGAGGGAAAGACATACTATAGCGATTATTTTATTACTAGAGGCCTGGTGCCTGAAATTTGTGCACTTGTGGGAGGTCCCTCAGCCTGGCCTGCAACCTCTTGCAGTCCGGGAGTCCTTGAGGGCTGACCGATTGATGGCTTAGGCCCACCTAAGCTCTCAGTGGGACATCCTTAGTGCTGCCACGGAGGCAGGTGAGGCTCCCACCACCACTACTGCACTCGCCAGCTCTGAGCCTGGATTCTGGCTGAGCAGTGCTCCCCCTATGGGAGCGCACTGACCACCAGGGGGTAGCTCCTGCATTGAGTGTCTGCCTCCTGTGGTCAGTGCGTGTTGTCCATTTTTCAGTCAATTTTCATATTGGCTTTTATTATATAGGATGTTCTCTGCATTAGCTAGAGATGAGATGTCAATTAATACTGCCTTGAAAAAAGATTATAGAGAAAAATATTAAAAATACATAGGCTTCACTTATTATAATCTAGAAAACACCAGGTATTGCTCACATTCTGGTATGTAACCTATGCAAGCTAGGTATATAAACAGGGAAAACCATATCATTGCCTTCACTATGGAATACAGAGCCACCAGCACCTTACTTGGGACTCCGTGTCTACATAAATTATTTCCAGATTCCTCTAATGCTCTGACTTTCTTATGTTTCTTTTAAATCATATAGAAAGGCACACTCTAGAAACAACTTTTCACTCTCCATCTCAGTCCCTTGTTTTTGTTGAGCATGTACTAGTAAGAGTCCTTCAGCAATAACTTCAGGATTTTACTCTGTCTTGAATTATCTTCTGACAAATCTTCTCCACAACAAATAAATAAATTAATTTTTTAAAAATATGGACCTTAGCACTTATTACAATGCATTAAATATTTTGTATACTTGCACTTTTATTGCTAAGTTATGTGCACTTTAAAAGACATCTGTATTTATTTTCTAATTCCCGGAACCTGCATACAGCAGGGTTCATAGTCAGTACCAATTAAGTGTATAGAAAATAGCTTTAGTTATGGACTTAGGATGCCACATGCAAGATGTTACAGCAAGTTCTCTGAGGGCTCTGAAGCTGAAGCAGGCATGGATGCTCCCTCTAGGAAAATATGTGAAACACATATAAATAAGTATAAAACTAAGAAGAAAGTGATTAAGATCATGAGAGGAATTTAGAAAAGATGCTAGTTGTTCCCTCCCCCTAAAAGATTAAACAAAACAAAACAAAAACAAAACAAACAAAAAACTGAGCAGTGGTAAATGATATAGACTTAATTTATGAAATTTAAAAATAAGCATAAAATAAAACAAAGAAAAATTAAAATTAGTTTTAAAAATAAATAAAAATCAACAAAAGTATTAATGAAATGACCTTAGCAGAAAAAACACATAACTCCTTGTGAAGCAAATTATTCTCTGTATATAAGATTTCTTTGTTTCTCTTTGAAGCCAGATTAGACTCAGATCCTGAAATAAAGTTCTGAATTTGAGTGACTGTTAAGATTATACGTTAAATAAAGAACACTTGTAATGGGTAACAACAACAACAACAACAAGCTATGTAAATGAAAGTAATAGGGTTTCCTTCTAATCTGTGGTTAAATCAATCATATCTTTCCTAGGCTTCAGAGCTTCCCAGCTGGTGGGCAGAGCACATTGATGAGTTGCAGAGAGGTTGCAGGTGTATTGACATTGATCTCAGGCAGCCCTCAGGGCCCACTCCTCACCAGCCGTAACCAGGCTAGCTCATTCATCCCAGATATTTTCTTAGCGTGCTATGATATAAAAACCATTGTTCTAATGTTATTTAAAATCTTCATTCTTTCACATAAGCCAGCTTTTTGATAAATGCTTCCTACAGATAGTATCGTTATTGAAGGGAATGGCAGCAAAACCAAATAGAATATAATGTTTATAAATTAATAATTTTTAACAATTTAAAATTATCTATGCCCTTAAAGAAGTGACTTAAATCTCTTTTATCCTTGGTTTGCTTGTCCATAAAATAGATAAAATAATATCTGCTAAGACTACTTTCACTTGATGTTTACAAATATAAAATAAAATATGGATATAAAAGTACCTTGAACACTATGTTAATAAATTATAAGGTTGTCAATGCAAGTTTATACCCACCCCTCCCCTCTAAGGAATAGAAATTATTTTACATATATTATCCTGTTAATTCTGAGAAATAAGAAAATATTATAAGTGAAAGTTATGCAGGATTAAAATGAAATTTAACTGGAATATGGCTCATGTGCCATCTATTTCAATTGACGTTATCTGACACTATTTGAATTATACACTTGAACCAAGTTAATACTCAAGTTCAACATTAATATCCAGCTTTGGGGTATGTGACCATATGATTTCCAAATACTATTTTTGCCTATATGTTCCAATATTACATGTTTCAATTTATGGTGCAGTATATAGAACTTGTGTTCATAAATGTAAGATGATATTAATGTTGATGATGATAATGGTGGTGCTAGTGGTGATGATGGTGATCATAAAAATCTTTTACATTTGATTAAAATTTTATACCTTTCAAACCCTTATATTTTCTAGTGCAACATTTATAAAAGTGACTATATAAGTTCCATGCAGGCTATTAAGTTTGGGAACTGAGAAGTTAATAATTTTCTAGAGATTTAATATTCCTAGAGGTTTTTATTGTACATTTTCAGAAGGTAGATGTCATATACATAATTTCCTATAGGAACATTTCATCCCTTCACTCCAAAATATCAAATGGACTATTGAGTATTTAGTGGAATATATTTTCTTATACTCTCACCTACTGTACAGATACATAGAATCTAATCCTGGAGGTGACCTTGATCACATGTCATCTAATTCAATGAGCAGATAGCAATTTGAAGATCAGAGAAGTTAAATAAGGCTTCATAGTAAATTAGTGTTAGAGAAAAAATTATAGTCCAAACTTCTCAACCTAAGGTTTTATGGTTTTTCATTACATCATCTAAGATGTGAGAATATTCCCAGACTTCCTTTATCTCTGCTCAGTCTCTAAATTAACCAGGCCCCATACTTTTCTCTTATCACGTGCTATGGACTCACACCTTCCATTTCTTGTATCAGGGATTCAAAAGTTATCTCCATGACCTCCAGGCTTTCTGGATTCAAGGACCTCTCCATGAATCATTTATTTTTATATGCATTCTATAATATGGATATATATATATATATATATATATATATATATATATATATATATATATATCTGTTTAACAAATGAGGAAACCAATATTCCAACAGATTTTCTCAAGGTCACACAGCAGTTTGTGACATGGAGAAGCAGGGTTAGAACCTAAACAATGCCTGATTTCTAATTCTATTTTCCCAGATTTTTGTATTTGCCAAAGTATGACTATTATTTATTGAACATCAGTGTCAGGAGTTGTGCTTAACCAAATATTTCAGTTATCTCATTTAATCTTTACATTGGCAAATGAGTAAACTCCATGTGATTAAAACACTTTCCAAGAAAGATTTCAGAACTAGCAACCAGCCTTATAGGATACTAAATTCAATATACTGCTCCACTGACCATCCTCTGCCAGCTGTGATTTTTTAATTAGCAAATAGAAAACACAAAAATCATAATAACATTTAGAGGATGCAGTCCACAACCATGGGGCCACTTCAAACAATGGTATAGTCAATAGCCTTTTCTTATTTGGGCAGCATGGCTGTCTCTCTCAAGGTTTGAAAAAACAGGTCCCAGACTAACTTTTACTTTTAAATACAATTTTATTGAATTCAGAGAGGAAGGAAGAGGGATAGAGAGATAGAAACATCAATCATGAGAGAGAATCATTGATCGGCTCCCTCCTGTATGCCCACCATGGGGATCAAGCCAGGCATGTGCCCTGAGCAGGAATCCAACTGTGGTGTCCTGGTTCATAAGCTGATGATGCTCAACCAGTGAGCCATGCCAGCTGGGACACATTTTACTTTTTATTGGCTTTTTAATCTTGATCAACTCACCCTGAATCTCAGTTTCCTTGCCTTTAATATATGACTATTGATGCCTGCTATTTTGTAGGCCATTTCTGAAACCTAGGAATCTGGAGAGTCAGACATGATTGAGACTTGGGAGAGACTACTCTCTGAGAGAGGTGACCTACAAGCATTGCTAGGAACCAAGAGGTGGGGTAAAAACGAGCATTAGGTAGAGAGATGTGTTTACTCAGTACATCTGTGAGGCAGACAGTGCTAACCAATAATGCAGAAGTGCATATAAACTATGCAGCATGATATAAATATGACACATGTAACTAGAAGAAATGTGAGCAAAATCATGTTTACCAAATTAGCAATATAAGAGGAAACATATTTTTTAAAAAGCATGTTTATTTATTTTTTGTTGTTGTTGACAGATTAATTATGTTTGTGACTTGGTCTAGTTGAAACTGAAAGCCTCATTGAGTTAGGCATTAGATAAACTGATATGAAGCATCCACTTTACAATATTTAGAGCACTCCTGGGAGTTTTGAAATTGTTTATATGCCATTTTTTAAATGGAGGATTATGCAAAATGAGAGAAGAGATCATTTTTACAACTTCAGTCATATTACTGGGGGCTTTATGTTGATATTCATAGATTGGTATTTTAATGAGTCATATAAAACTCTCCCCATTAATGTTTATGACATATGTTTGTTACTGCAAGCTGTGTTTCAAGGAACTTAAATGCCTAAATGCTTCTAATACCCTAAAAGCCATGTGGGTGAAAACAGCCTGGAATAGAAACAGGTTGGATCATGGGGCATAAAAACCAAAGTCTGTTCATGCACAGCACTGAAGAAGGAAAATCAGTACCCCACCCTAAATAAATGAGATGCAGAAATATATTTCTGTAGTTTCCATTTAAAATACATTGAATATTTATAGCTAATCTTTGTACCACTTAATCTAAAAATAGAGAATTGGGGGAGATAAAGTTAGAGAAGAAAGCCTCTGACAAAATGAAAAAGTGTCTTTATTATAAGTCACACCTACTGTTTCTATGTTGTAGTTAAGTTCTATTTGAGTTGATGTTATAAATCCTGATTTCCAAGGATTTATAATCCTCAGCACAGCCTCTCCAATCTGGGACCCCTCAGGGGATGTCCAACTGTTGGTTTAGGCCCAATCCTGGCCTAGACTGGCAGTCAGACATCCCTCTCACAATCCTGGATCACTGTCACCTAATCGCTCACCTGTGTGCCTGCCTGGTCACCCCTAACTGCCCCCTCTTCTGGCCTGATCACCCCTCATTGCCTCTGCATGCCAGCCTGATCTCTCCTAACTGTTCCCCCCCTCCCCCACCAGCCTGGTCACCCCTTACTTCCCCCTCTTCTAGCCTAATCACCCCCAACTGCACCCCCCTGCTGGCCTGGTTGCCCCACACAGCCTTCTGCTCAGTTGTTTGGTCATCCTTCACTAACCCCCCTGCCAGCTTGGTCATAGGCAGCCATATTGTGAGGGCATGAGGGTTAATTTGCATATTACCTCTTTATAATATAGGATTTTATTCTAGAGGCCCAGCACAGAAAATCGTGTGCAGGAAGGGTCCCTAGGCCTAGCCTGTGATCAGGGCCATCTTCTGCCCGCTTGCCAGTCCCCAGTCCCATCCCACTACTGCCACCCATCCCAGTTCCCTGTTTACCATCTGGCGATCTGAGGCTGAGGGTCAGGGGGAAGGATCAAGAGGATGGCCATTCTGCCTGCTTGCCAGTCCCCAATTGCACCCCACTGTCACCCACCTTGGTTCCCTGTGGTCCTCCTTGGTTCCCCATTCACCATCGGAGATGATTGGAGCCTGTGGGCTGATTATAGAGATTGAGAGGTGGTTCTGGACCCTATGGGGGGGAGGGACTGAGAGGTGGTCAATGCACCTCACAGCAACTGGTCGAGTGGTCATTCTGGTCGTTATACTGTTATGGTCATGGGGCTTTTATTATATAGGATTTTTCCTTTCTTTTACTGTTGACACTATTACAGATGTCCCCATTTTCTCCCCACCTCTGCCCCCCTTCCCTCTGGCTATCACCATACTGTCATCTGTCTATGGGTTATGCATATATGTCCTTTGGCTAATCCTTTCACCTTCTTTCATCCTATTTGTCCCACCCACCTTCCCTCTGACATCTGTCACTCTGTTCCATGTATCTATGTCTCTTTTTTTATTTTGTCAGTTTATTTTGTTCATTAGACTCCACATATAAGTGAGATTATATAGTGTTTGTTTTTCTCTGACTGGCTTATTTTATTTAGTGTAATACCCTCCAAACCTATTCATGCTATTGCAAAAGGTAAGATATTTTTTCTTTTTATGGCTTCATAGTATTCCAATGTGTGAATGTACCATAGCTTTTTAATCCACTCATCTACTGATGGGCATTTGGGCTGTTTCCTGACCTTGGCTATTGCAAATAATGTGACTATGAACACAGGGGTGCATATATTCTTTCTGATTGGTGCTTCTGATTTCTTGGAAATTATTCAAAGAAGTAGGATCACTGGGTCAAAAGCCAGTTCCATTTTTAATGTCTTGAGGAACCTCCATAATGTTTTCCACAGTGGCTGCACCAGTCTGCATTCCCACCAACAACACAGAGTTCCTTTTTTTCTACATTTTCATCAGCACTGTTGTTTGTTGATCTATTAATGGTAGCCATTCTAGCAGACGTAAGATTGTGGTTTTAATTTACATCTTTCTAATGATTAGTGACATTGAGCATTTTTTAATGTTTATTGTCCATCTGTATGCCCTCTTTCAAGAAGTGTCTATTCAGGTACTTTGCCCATTTTTTAAATTGGATTTTTTGTCTTCTTGGTGTTGAATTGTATATGTTCTTTATATATTTTGGAAATTAACCCCTTATCAGATTTATTATTGACAAATATGTTTTCCCATATAGTGGGTTCCCTTTTAATTTTGTTGATGGCTTCTTTTACTTTGCAAAAGCTTTTTGGTTTGATGTAGTCCCATTTCTTTTTTTTTTTCTTTTAATTCTCCTGCTCTAGGAGACATGTTTGCAAATATAGTTATGAGAGATATCTGAGATTTTACTGCTAATGTTTCCTCCTAAGGTTTTTATGGTTTTGTGATTTACATTTAAGTTTTTAATTCATTTTGAGCTCATTCTTGTGTATGGTGTATGTTGGTGGTCTAGTTTCATTTTTTGCATCTACATGTCCAATTTTGCTGACACCATTTATTGAATTCACTTTCTTTACTCCATTGTATGCTCTTGCCTCCTTTGTCAAATATCAATTGACCACATAGGTGTGATTTGAAATCTGGACTCTCAGTTCTGTTTCATTGGTCTATATGCTTGTTCTTATGTTAGTACCAAACTGCTTTGATTACAATGGCCCTATATTATAGTTTGATATCAAGTATTGTGATACCTCCAACTGTGTTCTTCTTTCTCAAGATTTCTGAGGCTATTCAAGATATGCCTTGGCTTTATATAAAGTTTTGGAACATTTGTTCTAGATCTGTGAAACCTGCCAGTGGTATTTTAATAAGAATTTCATTGAATTTATAAATTTCTATGGGTAATATGGACATTTAATGGTATTAATTCTCCCCATCTATGAACATGTATATATTTTCACTTATTTGTATGTTCCTCAATTTCTTTCTTCTATGTCTTATAGTTTTATGAATACAGATCTTCTATCTCCTTGGTTAAATGTATGCCTAGGTATCTTATTTTTTGTTGTTGTTGCAGTAGTAAATGGCATTGTCTTCTTAATTTCTCTAATAGTTCATTGTTGATGTATAGAAACACCATTGATTTCTGAATATTACTTTTGTATCCTGCTACCTTGTCAATTTTACTTATTAGATCTGGTAGCCTTTTGGTGAAATATTTAGGGTTTTTTATATACATTATCATCTCATCTGCAATTAATGACAGTTTTACTTCCTCCTTTTCAATTTGGATGCCTTTCATTTTTTCTTCTTGTCTAATTGCTGCAGCTAGGACTTCCAGTACTATGTTGAATAAGAGTGGTGAAAGTGGACAGCCTGTCTTTTTCCTAATCTTAAGGGAAACACTTTTAAGTTTTGTCCTTTGAGTATAATGTGGGCTGCGGATTTGTCATATGTGGCCTGTATTACACTGAGGTATATTCCTTCAATTCCCATTTTTCTGAGAGATTTTATCATAAATGGGTGTTGGATTTTATCAAATGCTTTTTCTGCATCTACTGATATGGTCATGCAGTTTTTACCCTTCATTTTGTTTATGTAGTGTATCATGCCATTAATTTGCAGATGTTGTACCAACCTTGCTTCCCCAGAATAAATCCCATTTTATCATGGTGCATGATCTTTTTAAGTATTGCTGGATCCCATATGCTAATATTTCATTGAGGATTTTATCATGAAGATTATTTTTTGAAAATACAAAATATCAATATCCTAATCTACTAGCAACTAAAAATGTGTCTTTTGGAGTTTATATACTATTTATAAGCAAATTCTCTTGGGAATGATTCATTCCAGTGAAGAAAAATGTTAAAGCACTTATTCATGATATAGAATATAAAAAGTAAACACTAAAAATCTAGAATGAGTGGTGGGATTATCTTCCTTTCATTTCTAATTCTTCTACCCTGTGATAACATTGATATTTCATGGAAATAGGAATGCAGAAATTATAGAGGATACTATATGCATGTAGACCTATATGTTTATATGCATACTAGAGGCCCGGTGCATGAAATTCATGCATGGGAGGAGGGTTCCTCAGCTCAGCCTGCACCCTCTACAATCTGGGACCCCTTGGAGGGATGTCCAACTGCTGGTTTAGGAATCAGGCCTAAACTGGTATTCGGACATCCCTCTTACAATCTCAGACTGCTGGCTCCTAACCGCTCACTTGCCTTCCTGCCTGATTGCCCCGAACCACTTCTGCCTGCCAGTCAGATTGCCTCCTGACCACTCCCCTTCCAGCCTGATTGATGCCTAACTGCTCCCCTGCCAGCCTGATTGCCCCCAACTGCCCTCCTATGATGGCCTGATTATCCACAACTACATTCCCTGCTGGCCCAATCGCCCACACTGCCCTCTCCTGCTGCGACCTGCCTCCTCCACTGGAACCCACCTCCTCCGCAGGAGGCAGTGGAGATGCTAAGGCCAGCCCCCTCTGTGCCACACGAAGCCGCAGGATCCCCCCGCCTCACCACGTGGAGCGACCGCTGGGCCCCATCTCTGCTGTGTGCATGGCCATCTTATGGCAGCCATCTTCTGATGATGCCACACATGAAGGCATAAGGACTATTTGGGCTTTTATTAGTATAGACTCTATAAAAATAATAGATACAAGTATGGTTATATTTTAGCCATTAATAATTATGGTTTGTATCAAGTTGTTTTTAGAATCAATTAAAGGAGTTAAAGGCCAAGCTTTTTAATTCATTAGTTCACTATTTATTGAGTGCCTATTGTATACTAATCACTGTGCCAGATTCAAGATTAATCAATAACAGGCCCAAAATAAATAAATAAAAATCACATTTGTATTTTTATTTAATATATCATTAAAAATGTTATGATTTGCTTAAATCAATTTACTTTGTGTGTTTTTTTTACTGTTGAATTCATCATTTTAATAGAGATGGAGGAATAATGAGTGACATTTGAGAATGACTTTTTAGTACAACTGAAGATATAAAGTACATTTTGCATTCAATCTAGCCAGTTAACCTGTGTCATTGATCTATGGTACAGCGAGCCAAACAGAGTGGTATTAACACATATTACCAAAACAAGACTGAATGAAGAAAAGAGAAAAATAAATTGTAATGATCAATTCAGAATAATAACAATAATAATTCTGACTTTTTCCACATTTATTTTAATGACTATTTATGAAGTTCAAACTATATTTTGTGAATTAGTTATTATATGCATAACAACCTCCTAAAGTATAGGGAAGCTTTTTTTTAAAAATTAAAAATTTGGTAATGAAGTAAGAGAAAGTTTAAATATACACCAAGTGGCCAGATTATTATGACTACCTGACGTTTGTAGGCAAATTAGCTATAATTTCACACTGAAGTTGCCACTCAGTGTATATCTATCCATCTATTTCAATATACAGGTGACTATTTTTCAACTGGATAATATGACCTTGTAATGTTTTTCTGTATAAACAACCTGAACATCAAGACTTCGTTCTTATATCATTTATAGAAGTCTTTCTAAGCCATTTGAGAATTCCCAAATTTATGATCTAGTGCCAGTAGCTTTTATAACAATTGGGCAATTATTCAGATATTACTTTGTGACATTTCTTGAGTCATTTTATTAAACTGTTATTTGCCTTGTGTGTGAGCCTTTCACCTACATAATAATCATCTTGCTAACTGTGTCCTTCTCTTAGAACTGAGGTTGAAAATTATTGGTCCCAGGCTTTAACCTGGATCTAACAGTGCATGTGTTTAGTTTGATCTAATATATTTTCTAATTAGATTTAATATCCACAGAATTTGACCTTTGTTTCACGACATATTTTCCTTGTAATTTTATGTGTGGCTTTCATGTATTTGGTTCTCATTTTAAAAATGTAATAGCATTCAGACCTTCACTCAAACCATAATAGAGGGCCTTCATAATAACCTGGACATAATAGTGCATTCCTTTCCTTCCTCCACCAAATGCGATTCCCACTCTGTATCCTTTGTGTTCATCATTCCATTGCTTTCTTTGTCTAAAGTGTTATTGAATATGCACATATTCATTAAAGGTAGATTTTATGACTTTAAACTTTACAGAAAGGTGAAAGATTAAGTAAAATATGTGGTAACTATAGCTTCCATCTGACACATTGTAAAGCTTCATTTGTATTTTTCATATTACTATCATTCATTTGTTGTGATCACAGTGGACTTAAAAGCACTTGAAATAATTGCCACCATTTAAAGTTGGGAGAGTAGAGCTCGCATATAAGTCAAAGTCTCAGGTTCTCTTACATAACTGTAAGATCTGGGGACATTTGGTCTGCATTCTTACATATCCTCAACCAGGTGTAAGAAGCAGCTTCTGTTTTCCCTGGGGACTGTGCTTTCTGTTCCACATCCCTCCCTAGAACTCCAGCCCCTGCCAACTTCACTACCTCACCTGGCATGATATGGAATATTAGTGGGAACCCACTCTCTTAGACTGGTGGACTAGAGATTAACAAAAATAATATTTAGTAATTAAGAAAACTACACAATCTCCACTCTTTAAAATGCCTTTAAAAACTAAAATGACAATTTAAGAATTATCTGCTTTGGCTAATCCATCAGGACAAAGTTCCAGCTGTTCAGTGCCAAGTGGTACCTCAGTGTGGATAAGAAAAACTGACAAATCTTTCTCAACACTTGCCGTGGGTGTTTCAGAATGTGACCTTTAAAAAGCAGCAGTAGCTATTTACCAAAAGCCAGAGGATTGTCCTCTGGGATAACAGATTTCTTGTTTAGTGCTTTAAATTTGTTTAATCCATCTACATTTTACCCTGAGTCTCCCTGGATTAAAGGAAACTACTCTAAGGCTCTATGTTTACCTAGTCAAAATAGATTTAAAAATTGAGGCATTTATATAGATAATTTAAGCAAAGCACCATGATATCAGGAAAATAATTTATGGTCAAAATAACTTATTTTGACTGTTTACATCAAGAAACCATTTTTTAAAATCCCTTTAATTATTCATTGGTTTATAGTCTGGAATGTTTGAGTACCTACTATATGTTAGGCATTGTTCTTGGGAGTTATCACAGTTAACTCTCAAAAATATTCATTCATTTTTACAATGTACATAAACCCAACAGAAAATACTCAAAGGGTCAATTAGTAAGGGATAAAAACACTTGTTTTCCATTGGTTTCAGGTTTTTATGCACTTTCCCTGGATGTCTGATCCAGGCAACAGGATTAGTATGTAACCTCACCTGAAACACAATACAAGGAAATAAGCATTCCTTTAAAAACAACTAGATAGAAATACAACCCAGATATAATACAACAGAAATAATGCAAGGAGCCAGCTGAATGCTGTGATTCGTTCATTTGGAAGGTAGAGATGTGGAAAGAAAGTACAAATCTACAGGGACCTGGAACACAGTACCTGGTGGATAGAGAAATAACTCAAACCAAGGAAATGCTCACTATGAAGAAGCCACCCAAGTGAACACCTGTAGTTTCATGTTTTAACGAATCTGGGGAAGTCTGTACTGGCAGAATGTTCACATCTAAAAATGACAATTCAAGTGTATACCACTCGGAAAAAAATGAGGAACATTCGAGATAATTAAATGAAGGCAGTGTTAAAGTTTTGGCGGTTCTTTGTCATGTCTTTAATTCACAAACAGCTTTTGCATTGGCCCTCTTTCTACTTGACAAAGAGAGAAATTATTTAGGAAATTATGGACTGCTTCTTTGTTTACTTCAGACATAAATGCTACGTCACCATAATACATACATCCACAATGAAGTCTCAAGGTGTTTGTTTCCAGATAGTCACATCAAATGTAACCCTGGAAGAAATATTTAGATGCTTAAAATATCTTCTCATCTTTGCTTATCATAAACAGTCTATTCAGGTACAGCACATTATTGGCTAATATTTTTTTTCCACTCTGGATGAAAATTCAATTGATCCAAAGTAAAGAAAGATAAAGAAATATTTTAACACCTTAGTTTCTTTATGGGATCATATGGCCAGCAATGGAAAAAAAATGCTATCAGAAGAAAAGAGAAAGAATCTTTTGACAGTACAGAAGAGTCTCTTTTTAAATTATATTATACTATTAGTTGTGTTTCATTTCTTTTTTCCAAAATAAGCTTATTAATTTGAAAAGCTTAGCAAAATAAAAAGAAAATAGATTGAGACTGTCCAATATAAAGGTTAATGAAATATTCAGAATGCAACTGTACAAACAGTTCTATTAAAACTTAGAGCATTTTTTGCTGTAAATATATTTATAAACTCACATTTATAAAATATATAAATTCATTCAATATTAATGTTGTTGACATTTTATTACACAAAGTCATAGATAATGTTGATATATATAGATGATAGATATACTAGTAGATAGACGATATAGATGATATAGATATAAATATAAATTATATAGATATAGATATAGATATAGGTATGGATATAGATACAGATGTAATTAACTGTATGAATCTCTAGAGAATTAAGCTGAGTGAAAAATGCCAATCCCAAATTTTGCTTACTACATGATTTCATTTACATACCATTCTTAAAGTGACAAAATTATAGAAATGAAGAACAAATTAGTGATTGCCAAAGTGTTAAGGAGGGAGTAGAGATGGGGAGAAATGGGTGCGATTATAATGGGTATAGCTATAAAAGAGAACCTAATGATTGAATTATCCTTCACATCAACTGTATCAATATCCATATCCAGGTTGTGATATTGTATTATAATTTTGCAATATATTACCATTGTGAGAAACTGTGTAAAGATAACATGGGATCACTCTGTATTATTTCTTATCTATATATATAAAATCCTAATATGTAAATAGACTAAATGGTGGAACAACTGAACAACTGGTCTCTATCACCACCAGGGGGCACGCGTGGAACATGGCATGGATCATTAGCTGCGGCAGGATGGTGTAGCAGGTGAGCTGGGGTGCCAGACCAAGGCAGGGCACCGGATGCTGTCATCAGGGTGAGCCTCTGGTGGTTACTGAAAATTCTTTGCTCCCACATGCCATGGTTCCACCCAGTGCTTGCACCTGCTGCCAGCGCTGGAACCTCTGCTTTTTACACCTGCTGCCAGTGCCCAGAGCTGGCCTCGATCACTCAGTGCTGTCAGTGGGTACAAGCGGTGGCTGCCAGCCCTGATCGCCCCTCAGGGCATCTCCACCTCCCCCTGCTTCTGAGGGACAATCAGGGCCGGCAGCCACCTCTTGCACCTGCTGACCGCACCAGCCGCACTTGCACCCACTGCTGGCGCTGGCCCCAATCACTTTGTGCCACCAGTGGGTGTGAGTGGGGCTGGTGCCAGCAGTGCATGTGGTGGTGGGAGCAGGGCTGCCAGCAGACAGGGCACTGTAGACCATGATGGGAGGGGTTGGACAGGGTCACAGAGGATGGGCCAAGACCCACGCCTGTGCCCACCGCCGCCGTGTGGTGCACAGTTCCTTTCAAGGTGCATGAACTTGTGCACTGGGCCCCTAATAAGTACATATGTACATCTACATATAATCAAACCATATTTAATTTTAAAATATGGTATTACTGAAATTCATGGCTATTAGATGCTTTAAAAAAAGTAAAATGCAGTGAAATAATTATCAAAATCATTATAAAAGACAAGAGAGAATATTTTGTTGAGGAAGCCGGACTGAATATGGATGACTGTGAGAATAAACAAGTAATCTTTTCTGTCAAAGAAGGGAGTTTAGGCAACCACCATTTTGGCCTGTGTGACTTGCGTCTCTCCTTTCCAGCCTAGAAGATTTGTGTACATTTGTTTCTAGATCAAGGAATGTTGAGAGAAATTATCAGATAATCTCTTGCTTCAGCTTATAATGGAAAAATGTAACCAATCTTGAATTTTTTAGACAGTTTTACAAAGAAGGATGCTAAGTTCTTGGAGATAAAAGCATATATGAGAGAGCTCCTTAGTCTCAAAAGTTAACAATGTCATTTATAAACTTTAAACTTGAGCTAGATTCTAATATCAGTTAAAATTGTTCCTTCATGACGCTAGTTGTGAGATTTTGGTCAAATCTTTAAAAGTATGTTTTTATATGAACCTTTAATTTGCCTGTATTATATTATATGTTAAATCCTTAAAAGAAATATTATAAAGTACTCATAAGCAAAATCTTTGACTAGTAAGATTATTTTTGAATTCCCAGTTTTTTCAGTGGTGTTAGGAACATGCAGAACACTGAGTTCTAAACATCCAATAGATATTTTTTATTAAGTGAACAACACTGCACATTTCTGTACAAATATACCGCAGTGCATTATCTATAATAATAAAAGCATAATATGCTAATTAGACCAGATGTCCTTCAGGATAAAGCCAAGGTGGCAGGAACTGAGGCAGAAAAGGCAGAGGTGGCAGAAGCCCCCAGCCACCGTGGGGGGTGGGAGGGGCCCAAGGCCTAGGCAACCACAGCAGAGGGGGGGCTGAGCCCCTTGCATGAATTTCATGCATTGGGCCTCTAGTATCTAATAAATGTTTAGTAAAAGTTATTTGAGTACAATAGATTTAGGGAAATATTATGATAATATTTCTAATGCTCACATGGTCAATTTGAGTGAAGCATTACTATAATTTTTTTGAAGCTCAAATAGTCAAGTCATAACACATGGATAGAAGGACAAGTAACTAAACAACTGCAGAAGAAATAAAGAAATCACAGAGACTAAAAGAAGAAGAATTTATAATACTGAAAAAATAAATGAAAAGCCACTGTGAAAGACCAGGAAATGAAATATTGCATTTAATATATGAATAAACAAAGATAAAGTGAAATATTATTTGATGAGATAGAAGAAACAGATTATTTTCTGCCTTTGTAGAAGAAAATATAAACTAGTAAATGTTACAAATAACCTATATAAATAGGAAAATAAAATTAATAAATATCAGTTGCGTGAAATACATTACGTTAGGTGTCATGGAGAAGAGAAGAAAAGTAAGAAAAGATGTTATGCTCTAGCCATTTCCGCTCAAAAATCTTAAAACAGTTTCATATAAATTCAACAGGCAAATGTGCTGCTATGTCATACCATACAAACTATGTTCAATAATATTGGTAGTGAGAGATCTAGGTGTGATTCTGATATGTAGTAATATTTTTAAGTTATGTATGCGGAACAGTTCACCATACTGTTAATACACTGCAACATAGAAATAAAGTTCTGTCTCAAAGGCCTATTTCTTATAAAATGCAGATGGGTTATGTTATTTTACTGTATGGTAAGAGCATATTTGATAATTGTCCATTCACTAGAAAATTTAACTGCCAATAAAAACCCATTCGCCCACCACTGCGTTGAAAGTAAAATCTGAAAATTCAGATGAGACTATTCTCTGGTTATTTGTTAGGGTCTTTCCCAACAGAAATTTTTTAACTTGAGGGAAAGGTGATATTTGGATAAGCAAGAATTAGCCTTTATCTAGAAAATTAACTTTACTGAAGTACTTTTCATAGGATTTTTGAAATGCGAGCAGCAATGATTACTCTTTAGAATATTCCCTCTTTCCAGTCCAAAAATTTTTGAGGAAATTGCTTTTTATCTCTAACCAGCTTTATGCTTAATCAAAACCTTTCATGAAAGATTTCAACAAATGTGACACACCAGGAGCTTCTATGTAGGAAAATGAAATGCTATTCACTATGACTAACTTCCAATGCAAATAAACCCAAATGTCAAAACAATGCGGAAGTTATAAGTACAATCGCAAGCTGAGAAAAAAGATTTACGGTTCCTCGCAGTCCCCTGCGTATTTTATAGCAGCCATGTGAGATTTTATTTCTGGATGAAAGCTGCATTGATAAAGAGGTTTAATTGTCTTTCAGTGCGCCTTGTGGTAAAGTTGCTTCATTTACTTCAAGCCTGAATCTCATTACCAGTTCAATTCTCCAGGCTCCTTTCCATCTTAAGGAGGCGCTTAATTAGTGTAACCCTGGCGATGAAGGCAAACACAACATACTTTCCCTTCCCATCTTCTGACAAATCTAATAGACTACTGATTTTCCATCCTCAAGCAGATCGAGCACATTCAGTCATGATATTAGCTGTCCATTAACTTAAATCCCCTACTCTGATGGGCTGTCAGCATCACCAAGGCCATGCAATCAACCAACCAACACCTACTAGCACTTATGAGGGGCAATTTCTTTGAAAATCATGCCTATAATTTTGTTCTTTGTTATTTTTTTCTCCAGAGGAGTTTCTGTTCCTATCCTCGTTTTTTTCGTATTTAGCATTTGAATAAAGCTTTCATTTCCTAACAACTATACTTGGAAAGAGGTGTTTGCTTTTGAAAGGTTGATTGTGTTATCTACTGACAAGCCATAATTTTACTCAAAACTAATTCTACCCCTTTTCCACATCTATAATATTTTGAAAATAATCTGACACTATAAACAGTTAGAACTTGTCAAATGCAACAGATCCTTCTAATTTTAGGGGGGAAAATCTCTTTATTAATTTTAATTGTAGTTTTAGAGATGATTATCATATTAAAAATCAAAGGAGAAAACATGAATATCTCACTCCCCCCACCACACATTCACATAAACTTTCAAAGCCAAGAGGAAATGGAATGCCTGCCTGCAATTATTTTTAAAATTCCATATCAGCATAAGAGGGATCACACTTAGCAATACCTCTCTCGTTAAAAAAAAAATAGCAGTGGCAAAGGCCTCTTAAGAGGCTAGAACGTAGGAATGTTTGCATTCAATTTTAGAAATACCTTTTGTAATATTTTAATGTTACAGTACATATCATTCACTAAGATAATCATTGTACAATGACAATATGGTGATCATGGCCTTTGTCTGGAAGGGCATTTCTTTTTACATCTTTCTACATCTTGAAGTTCAAGTGGCACTTTCTCTCTGAATACTTCCTAATCTCCCCAGTGGAAACAAGTGCAATTTTGTCACTGCTCCCATTGTCTTTTATGTATTAGGACACTTTAACATATAGGATAGCTTATATTTAAAAGCTGTTTTATTAACTTTGGGGCCAGGTAATATGTCTTCATTCATTCATTCCGTCAATCATTCTAATTATTTACCCATTGGATAAACACTTATTACACATCTACCATGTGGCAACTACTGTGCTAGGCCTCACAGAAAAATAGATAAAAGACAAAAGCAAGTCTGTCTTTAAGAGGCTAAAGCTCCAGTGAAGGAGTTGATATGGAATTACAATACAGTGGTGTTAAGTTAAAAAACACAAACAAACAGTAATTTATTGGTAGCCTGCAATGTACCAGGCAGTAAGCTATGTGCTTTGCATGCACAATTTAATTTAAAATCACAAACCACCAGAAGTTATATGTCATTTATAGATGAGGAAATTGAGGCCCCCAAAAAGTACCTGCTTATGTTATTAAATAGGCATAAATTGAGACTGTCTTTAGCAAACCAGGAAAAACGGTCACTCTGCTCAGAAGAGGCATACAACCTTCACGGGGATTTTAGAAAACTTCTAGCTGGAGGTGACTTCTGAGGTGCAATTGAGAAATTTCGAAGATAGAACACACAATGACATTTTAGATACAAACCGTAGTATGTGTAAGGTGGCCTGAGAGAGGATGACCAATTGGGGGCACTGTTCTCAGAAGTCAACATGGCTGGAAGTTAGGATGTGAGAGTGAAAAGTTTGGATTGTAAATTGGGGTAGCCAAGGCCAGCCAGATCATAAGGAACCTTGTACAGCACATGATAGAGGTTTGACTTTATTAAAAACTTTGGGCAGCAAAGCCATTGCAGGACTTTAAGCCCAGAGATAAGATTACACATATACTTTTGGAAGATGATGCCCGCAATGGGGCAGAGTTTAATAAAAGTATGTTCAATTAAATTAATGAAAATAGTATAGTTCATGATAAACAGTATATAATAACTGCAGTTAAAACAAACTCTTTTAATATAAGAATTTGTTGATTCGTGGGAAATTTGAAACCACATTGAAAGTTTCCCAATTTGTCTAGACTCTGGCATGACAAACAGAAACAATAAGAGCACAAGATTATGTTGTGGGTTTTCAGTTGAAGTAAAACCCTAAAAAACTCATGGAAGAATTTACCTCCAATTTCTTTTTTGCTCAATATGGAACACAAACCCCCATACTCAATGTAAACCCTGAATAAACTGAATTATATACACCTCCTATAGCTCACAGAAAGGTCCAAGATTTGCCTTGGGTCATAGCACATCTTTAAAGACGATGCATCAACCTTGACAGTTGCCTTGACGAATCCCTGACTCAGCAAACACATCAGAACTGCATCCCATCCTTAGGTGAACATCTAGAAACACTGGAACTTTTGGAACAAAAGTTCATTGCCCGAGAGAATTGCCTCCACCGATATTCTCGCAGTGTATCTCTCTTTGATATATGTGTTGACTAGCAGTGAGTTTTCTTTTCATAAGTGTGCCTATTTTATGCTAGTAAATTCTCTTGAACTTTTTACTTGAGAGATTAATTAAGCCCTCCTTTTTAATTTCTTTGTCATGTTGCAGCAAATGGTTAAAATAATAACACACACATTACAAGTTAAAATAATCATGGACACCTATCACTAAATAAATTTTAATCACTTTCTGTAATTGTTTATCAATTTATGGGACTAAAGTCTCTCCTTTAATCCCAGAACTCCAGGAGCAGCCTTCAATAAGAATGATTACGTTACTATAGATTTAAATGGAATTTGTGTCAAAAGGATCTGTAAGCACATTTTCAGATAAAACCAGGGCATTTAAAAAAGTGTACTACTAAGTAAAATTGACCTCTCTCTCTCTCTCTCTCTCTCTCTCTCTCTCTCTCTCTCTCTCTCTCGTATTAAAACCTAGAGATGAGAGGCAAACTTAAATACTACAAATTAGCATATGTACCACCATAGATTATAGCTTCATGGTCTATTATCTACAGAAGAAAATAGTATTTAAAATGTTTAAATATTTTAGATATAAGTTATACATAATTTAAAATGCATACATGTGGATTATCATAATCAGATCTCACTACATATATTATGAAATTTGGGCAGATGTTTATGATCTTCAATTTTAGATAAAGGGAGCTGGTTTCATGGCAGAGCTGGGACTAAAATGTCTGCTTTGTAACTCCTACTGTTTTCCCTTGTACGCTTGCCTTTTGATTTATATAGTTGTTTTCTAAGCACTGCTTTTGGTTTTAATGGAAATGTCCAGTTTTAATAAAGCTATTTATCTTTCACATGACTATCAGCATTTCATAGCAGAGAGCATGACTTAGCTGATATCTTCATTAGGTGGCATTTTTATTCATTTCATGAGCTCTTATTTAACAAATCTAAAATTTCTGATAAATGTATTACAGGCTCCTATGCAATAAACTTTCTAATGGCTTAGGTATCCTAAAGACATTGCTTACTTGGTTTTTGTTTATAACACTCGTTTGCTTTATATTTGGTTCTTTAAACTAGAATTGATTCTATCTGTTAGTACTTTATTAAACTAACTTCTTGCCACTCAAAGTGTGATTGACTTGTTGACCAGTAGCCTTTGTTGGAATTTGTTTGAAATTCAGGGACAGTAAACTGATCAAAATTGGAACTTTAACAAGATATGCAGGGAATTTAGATCCACATTCAAAGTCCAAGAAATCGTATTCAATACCCTATTTTGTGTATCATTCTTCAAGACTGCAGAAAGCTGAGACTACCAGCTATCCAACCTTTATTTATTTTTAATGTCTTCCACATTTAAAAAAGCATTTGGGGAAGCAGATTCCCTGAATTTGGTAAAAATGCTCTCCAGCACCCCTCTTTTGACCTTCACCAAATAATTTGCTAAGCAGGTAGTGAGGCAAATGGACATACACGTATGTATATCACACAAAGAAAACTTTTATCATGCACATAATAACTCTGAATTTTCACCTTCTGTTATAAGAAAAATTTTTACAAATTTGCAAAAGCTGTGAACTGTCAGATACAAAATATAATCAAATATACTAAGCGCATAAGCATAAATGAAGGAAACATGTCTGGGAGTTTAATGGAACTCTCAAGGGACACTGGCCCAATCCCAGACAATCTCATTAAGAGCTTTACTGCAAGCAGTAACAAATTAGCAGCATTATGAAGGCGATTTGTATTTAATTTTCCTTTTGAATTTTCTTGTGATGTGTTTGCTTTGGTCCAACATATACAGAAAAATGCTTTTATTATATTAGATGAATGTTAATACCACTTCAGTGATATGATGCAGAGAAAGTGCTTAGAAGAAAAACAGATAAAACAGCTAATCCGGACACATACTTAGATCTACATTCGCTAAAGGGTGAGCACTTTCACTGGCAACTCTGTACCACTCACCCACTGACAATAAATCAACGCCTTATTAGGGGAACTGGTGTGGAGTGATCATGAGCGAATTTTCTTGTAATGAGAGGTTGTACCATACTTCTGACCACTTGTGGCATGACTTGATCTCTCTATTAAACTCCACGAGCCATTTCTGTTACTCTCTCTAACTGCTTTCTTCGTAAACTCAAAGCAGATATTTTTTTTTTCACTATACACATGCTTTTATTCACCACAGGCTACACTCTAAAACACTACGTAATTGTGCCATATATTCATATCAATTGAAATAATTATTTATTTGATGATTGACTATTCAAAAAGTAGAGTGAGTGACTGGCACAATTGTCTGTTTTAACACAGACTTAATAGAAATGGCTCAAGTATATTATATTAATTCATAAAAACAATTCTTCGCACATCTAGAGCCAAACAATTGCAAAAGTTTTTCTTTGGGTTTGAATAATTCCATTTGACAATCTACACTGATCAAATAAATTGAACAACTGCCAAGTTTTTGCTGCTGTTTGGTGTGTAGAATATCCAAAGTTATTCACATTCATTCACTAATTTTTCCCCCTGACAGATAAATATGAATGATTTCTAGAAGTGATTTGAGTTTTAAGCAGAGCTATGCTTGAAATTTTGAATAGTGACAAAAATGGAATGATTAAGCCTTTGAAATTCCTTGCCATGCATGGAAATTTCCCATCTGCTTATTAAGAAAACATTCAGAAAATTGGATAATTATAATCATTTATATGAAGCTACCATCTTTCTACAGTGGCACTCACAGATCCATTGTCCCATTAACCCTCAAATCATTCCCAGAATAAAGAAATGGAAGCCCTTCAAAAAGTATGCATTGGTAGCTACAGCCACAAGTCAGTGATTAAAAAAAAAAAATCACATGCATGCACACACACATTTGTTTGTTTGTTTTTATTTACTTCACTCTCTACATGGTGTTACTTCCAGAAAGATGTTGCTTTGTCTTTAGAGGTTACTTATGAAAGTCTCAGAAAGTTTCTAAATACCACTATCATTGTTTCTCAAAATTCAATGATATTAAAATAAAATTTAAACAAATATTTTTGATTAAGAAGAATAATATTGAAAGTGCTCACTAAAATACTGTATTCCATAACTTTTCTCAAAAGCTATCAATTCTAACAAAAATTTAAATAATATAAAAGAAAGTTGTCCATTGCTATAAGTTCTATTATTCCCCCCCCCCCCCACACACACACACCACCAGATCACAAAATATTACTAGAAACCACATCTTTGTCAAATGTTCATCCTTAATTATCTATGTATTTATTTGGGAGTTTCCACATCTAAAACTTATCCATTTTACTTTGATAAAATTTCCAAAAAACAACACTTGGGTATTTACAAAATACTTTAATATAGCTAAATATATTGAGAACCTTCAGAAAAATAGCATTCATTCCCTGGCATGATTGGGACTTTTCTGGTCTTCTAATTCCAGACTATTCTGACCTAAGGTCCTTGTGAATGTACTAAACTCTGTCACAACACCTGTGATACTGGTTTTGACTCTCACGATGAGAAGCACAGACCTTTCAAACTCCTGGAAATGGAATTCTAATGCCAAATACAGAGAAATCACTTGGTCTTTACTATTGATGCTCTCCTAGGAAAATTTATGAGAATAAAGTCAGAATGAAACTCATTTTTTTTTTCAAATTCATTTACCAGCTTTCCCTCAAAACCTTTCTGAATTCAATAACTCTTGTGAGAAAATGTACTCGTTTTCTGTTTGGTTGCTGTAAAAATAAGGTAAGAGATACAACTTCATACAGCTAATTAATGCTCTATTAAATATTTTTATGATTATATTTTAAATGTGTTTTAGAAATTTTTACACTATTAAAGGATAAAGGTTTTATTTGTCCTTGAGTAAATCAACCCGAGTTGCGTCGAGGACTTTTGAGGGCCACAATGGGAGATAGGGGAAAGGCGAAGTGGGGGTTTCTGATTCTTTCCCATAAGTGTTTTAATCAGGGTAGTACATTTCACACATTCAGTGTCATTAAAATGATCTTATGAAAAACTATTCTATTGCTAAAGATGCTTGAAAATTTACTCTCTTTATGAAGTGCTTATGATCCTATACAATAAAAGCCTAATATGCAAATTGTCTCCTTGACCTGGAGTTTAACCGCTTACTAAGATATGCACTGACCACCAGGGGAAGGTGCAGAACATGGTGGGGGTTGGAAACACAGTGCTGGCAGCAGGAGGCAGTGCAGGTGCTGCCGGCCCCAATGGGCCCCAATGAGAGAGGGACCTTGGCAGGATGGTGGAGCAGGTGAGTGGGTGGCACGAGGCCAAGGCAGGTGCAAGCAGGGCCCAAGAGCCCCACCAATGGCCTTGCAGACAGCGACCAGTGGTGGCAGCAGGGAACAGAGCCGCCCCCCGGCTCCAGGCGCTGAGGTAGCTGGGTGGGGGCCCGATGACTCAGGTGGAGAGGGGTGAACTGGGGCCCAGGTGCTGCCCAGGGCCCAGAGGTTAGCTGGGATCTGCCCTTCCATGCCAGACACTCACACTTTGATCGCTGGCCAGGCCTTAGTACCGCACCCATGCACGAATTTCATGCACTGGGCCTCTAGTAGTATCTATAAAATGTTATACATATAATATATATATATATATATATATATATATATATATATATATATATAGGCTCTTGCACAAAAAGTGACTCCTTCATCATATTGCTACAATCAGATGCAGCATATGTCATTGCGATTGCTAGTACCTTTCCAGGAAGGTAATCTATAAGATGTGTAAGGACTGTCCTTAATTTGATTGTCATTGGCTACCCATTTGTTACTAAAATTAGATTTTTCTTCTTGAACTAAATCCAGCTCCAACACCCAGGTAATTTATTTTTGACAAAGCACCTATATGACTTACTTTTGAAATTTCTTCAGAAGGTTTGATGTCTATTTTTCAGACCCGGTCAAGTGACCTTTATACATTATCTTAGTCATGGTGACTATAAAAAAATATGAAAAGAGTGCTGAGAAAGGAAAAGGCTTGTCTAGTTATAAATTCCGCCCCCCCCCCCACAAATGGCCCAAAGAAGGTGCCCAGACCATTTGTTATGATGGCTTCTTGCCTGATTCACTATCTTTGCTCCTTTCCGAGGCAGAGGAAGGTTAGTTACTATAGCCAAGTCTTCTCTGATCAACCTGACCACTCTGCCTCTTTTCATTCTGATATACCTATTGCTGGAAACTGATTGTTTTCACCAACCTTGATGGCTCTGAAAGGTCAGAGCTATGCACCCATTGTTTAAGTTGAAATATTGTTAGTTAAAGCAAACATCCACCTGTTAATTACATGTAAATTCTTGCTTGGAATTTTCTGCCTAAAGGATATGGGGGTCTCCCATAGACTCAATAAAAGGCTGGTGAGACCTGGGCATCAATGGCAGTCATTCCCACTAGAGGTAGACTCCACGCCTGGCCCTCCAATTTCCAAATTAATTCCTTCTAGTCTCTCTCTTCATTTTGTGTGTGGCCTTCTCCAGAACCTGAACCCTGAACAGGAACCCGGAGCCACACGGGAGGTGTAAAGGGGCTTCCACAACCTATTACTTTTCCAAAGGAGGCACCACTGCTTACTAAGTCCAAAAGCTGCTGATATGCAAAAAAGTTACAATCTTTGTAACTGGCTCACCTATTTCCCTCTTTTAGCATAAAGTATATGCTCAACATTTTTTATGTATGTATGTATGTATGTATGTATGAATGTATGCATGAGTATGTATGTATGTATTGTGTGGGGCCAAGGAATGCTGAGCAGAAAGGCAATTTATTATCCCTAGAAACACAGAGGGAGAATAATTATTAAGATTTAATAGGGTATGTCAAGGGAATCCTAATGAATAAATAATAGATACTATTGTTTAAACTTGTAGGGCAGACTACTTGAGAAATGGGGAAGAATGAGGCTTTGGAAGCTCTATAGTGATAATGTTTGGATGATTACCAAATTAGAGAGCTAAGTTATGAAGAAAGGGATTTGAAGATATTTTGAAAAGCATCTTTACAAATATGTCATTATTATTACAAATTATAAGTTGGCTCTACAAAGATATACACACTACTGAATCTTAAATCAATAAGGACTAGGCAGGAATTGACCATGTGTACATGTAACTATGATGACTAAGAGAATCCCTGCCCTTAAAATTTTTATCATTTTTAGGAAATATAAGCACATAAGTAAGAATGGAGAAACTGGAGACATGGAGACTAATCAGGAGTTAATGCAGATTTTCAGATAAGAGACAAATCAACGCAAAATAATAATGAATAATGAGTCTTTTAGATGAGGAAGTCTATTTGGATACATAGAGTGAAGAAGATGAAGGCCCTAAATATGTATGGTCCCCAAGTTTACTCTTAGACTGGGAGGCAGATGGAGCCATTACAAGAGCTAGGAAGTATATAAAGATGAGTAGGTTTAAAAAGGAGTACAAGACTGAGTTGAGCTTAAGGTATGTTGAGCTGAAATGTTAGCAAGAGAGTCAACAGGTGATATTCAGCAACAACTAAAACCATCTAATCCAATCTTCTAAGATGGTGTCTCTAGACAAATTTTACTTTCACAAAGACATTTAAATTCTATTTTCTCTGTTCCTCATTAATTTATTAGTTTAGTCAGTAGTTATTCACTGGGTGGCTTCTATGTATTAGTCATTGAGATTCATGGAGAGGAATGAAACAGACATGGTAGACCTCTGTTATGGAGTTCACAGTAAACTGGAGGAGGCAAACAGCAAATAAGTTGATGAACAGATATATAATTACACAATGAGACCAGTGCTGTAAATGAAAATAAGAATGTATGTACATTAGGATGTATTTTCAATTCAGAATTCAAAGACATCGTCTTGAATGAGGTGAGATCTAACCTGAGACCCAAAAGATAAGAAGGAACTGGACATCTGAAGATTCTTTTAGGTAAAAAGAACAGCATGTACATAGTACATAGATCACGAGGCTCATAAGAACCTCAGTTTTAGAAATTTGACAACAATATAGTGTGAGATGAAATTGGTGGACATGTAAACAATGACAGAGACTTCTAATACGGAGAGACATGCAAAGTATACATCAGATAAAAGGAACGGTTTTGTCCAGTGACCAGAAAGAGGAGGTTTGTTTACTAAGAACAAAGGACTCCTTTAAACGATAAATATTTCTTCTGATTTCCATGTAACAGACATCACTCCTTTCATTTAGAAGGATCTTAGTGAAATAAAGCAGATCAGGAGTTCAATGACGAACATGCAGGTGTAATCCTTCATCAAAGTAGGTCTGAGCTATGAGACAGGAACATGAAGTCCACATGAGTTTTTGCAATGGTTGAAAAGAGGGAAGCCCAGGTGTTTAAAATACTATCTAATAAGGAATGCATATTTTTAAGAAAGACTATTTCAAATGTTGAATGCAAAATTATGTTTGCGATTCAATAACATAAACCATAACTGGAAATAGCATTTTTGAAGTGATATTATTGATTAACATTGCACAGTTTTGCAATTTATACCTCCCTTCACTTCTTGCAATTAGACCGGTGACCTCTTGGAGCATGGGATGATGCCCAACCAACTGAGTCACACTGGACAGGTTAGAAATGATCTTTGTATCTGTGTTTTCACACTATGCTATTTGAGGATATAACTTATAAATTGCTTATTAGATAATCAAATGGTGCATCCATGAAAAAAAGTAATAAAACAATTTAAGAAAATATATAAAATCACCTTGTTACCTAGTTTTGAATTGGGGCCCCTAATTCTTTGAATATAGTATATACTATACAGAAAACTAGGGTATAGATTTTTTGATGTTATTTGTTAATATTCAAATTTGTAAATTCATATAATAAGGAACAATTTCTCATTTAATTTCAGTGGAAAACAGAATTTGCTTATTTAAATTCCAAAAACATAATACTAAATTTATTATATTTTCCTCCCTAGATATATGAGAATTTAGTGAAGAAAGACCATTAGAGAGAAAGGACATGTATGAAATACTTTAGAATGGGTATTTGTTGGGGATAAGAAGAAGCAAAGAGACTCAATCATAATATTTATAATATGTAGTGGATATTAACTAAATTATTCTGACATTGGGCTAAACAGATTGCCTATATATTAAAGGTATACCAACTAGTAGAAAAAAACTATATTTGAGAAATAATTACATTTATTATAATGAAGTAGATTATATGATATGAAAAATATTTATGAGTAAAATTATATATGTATATATTACATATATTAAATTATAAGATCAAACTTGGGAAAGAGACAATTACAATCAAATCCACACCTTAAATAAATGTTTCCCATGGTTTCATTTATATTAAACAGGCTAATGTGTAGCATTAACCTATTGCTCTGCATTAGCATTATTGATGAGTTTGTGTGTAACTATTAATCACTTTGCTTCAGAGAGACAAACTACTGTTTTAATTTGTTTTCTTAACTCTACTGAGATGTCCCTTTATTTCCTTCCTCAAACCAATATCTCATGCATAGTTGGGTATGTACTGCAGCTGCTTAGCTCAAAGCTGTGCCTCTAAAATACCATTACTTTCTAACTGGCTGTGTGGGATCATACTTATTAAAAAAACGGTATTCTTAAAACATGTTTCTTTATTGCTTGCACTTATTTAGCCATAACTGGATCCTTGTCTCTGGTTAAATTTACCTCAAGTAGATATCTCAGTTCTTCCTTTCCCTCTCTCCCGCAAAATTATTTGCTGAAAGTAAGGCTCTGTGTTGGCACAGTGCCTTTCTGGTTAATGCATACAAATGGGAGATTGCAATCCTTTACATTCCTGAGATGCTAGGCAAGGTTAAAGCCTCATTCTCATAAGGAAACTAAGCTTTTTAAAGCCATCCCAGAGTTTGATATATTTTTTGCACTCCCTGCTAAGGTATGGCCTGCGGGACTGGCTAGCTCAGGGGAATAATGGTGAGCTATGGAGCTGCTCCCTCCTAGAATCCTGGTACAAATCCAGTTTGTTCAGATAACAGCTAGACAATTTAAAGTCCTGATAGATTAAAGATTGGGGGAGGGAGACAGAGGACAGATTTGACGTTAGAATCCATGGGCCACATTTGAATTGGCAAATGTCCATAACTTTGAATAATCATAAAGCTGAACGTTCATATTCTTAGTCTTTAGGAACACTGTAACTGGGCTAACTATATATTTCCATGAAATGACCAGCATTGCCATAAGTCAAAGTGCTCATGTGGCAATGGACCTGAGCTCCAGAGAGCCACTTTCCACTCTAAAATGAAGAGAGAGAGAGAGAGAGAGAGAGAGAGAGAGAGAGAGAGAGAGAGAGAATAATTAATGTCATTTTTTTGGTTTGTTTCCAAGATGTGAAACAGAGGATCCTGTCATTAGTATCACTTTCATTTAGTTTCTCTAAATTACTAAATGTTAACTTATTTTTTTAATAGATTTTTATGAATTTCAGAGAGGAAGGGGTAAGGAGAGGGAGATAGAAACACCAATGATGGGAGAGAATCATTGATCAGCTGCCTCCTGCACATCCCACCCTGGGGGCTGAGCCCTAACTCTGGCATGTGCCCTGATCAGGAATCCAATGGTGACCTCCTGGTTCATAGTCAACACTCAACCACTGAGCTGCCCTGGCTGGGCTAAATGGCAACTTATTTTGAGAAGAGGTTTAAATAGGAAATAAACACAGCAATTAGAGTACATGTGTATAAATAAAGTCTTTTGATGTACCCAAATCCTCATTTCACCTTCCACAAAAGATTTATCTTATAATTGCTAAAAAGACAACAATTGTCATATGTTGCGCCGTGGTACTTGTCCTCTGTATTGTGTGTGTGTGTGAAATCATTGTGTCTCTCTTTTTCCTATCATACTTGCATGTGTTCCTTGCATGCTCTGCTCCCTTTGGTTTTTCCATCTGTGTTTCCCAGCTCATGGTTTTTCCCTTTCACTTGCTGGTCCTCTACTGTCTTATGAGCTCCAACGAGTCACCTGTTTTTGGTCTCTTCTTAGAACAACACCACTTTATTATACATGTTCACGTGGTATCTGAGGAATGCTTTGCAAAAACCTATCCATTTTGTGACTCTCCCCATATTTATATATTTTTTTATTTTTTTACATTTTTTTAAATTACATAAAGCTTTACACAGATTAGTACATATATTTCTTTTTTCCCCCTGCCCTTCCGCCTGCCTCCCCTACCCCCCAGTGTTTTGTGTCCATTGGTTATGCTTAAATGCTCACACAAAAGTCCCTTGGCTGATCTGTTACCCTCCCCCCCAACGTCCCTGTCCTTGTTGCTGTAATTTGACAGTCTGTTTGATGTTGCTCTGCCTCTGCATCTATTTTTGTTCACCAGTTTATAATGGTTATTATTATCCATAGATGAGTGAGGACATGTGGTATTTTTCTTTCATTGACTGGCTTATTTCACTTAGCATTATGTTCTCCAGCTCCATCCATACTCCCATATTTATATTTAATGTACTTATAATTATAATCTAGATATAGTTGTCTTTTCGCTATATGTTGAGAGATTTAAAAGTTCAAAGATAGTCAGTCAGAAGTGTATTTTTCAACTCATTTACTTCAGGACTTCCTCAGCACAGTATTCTGAGAATAGATTCGATTAATTTGTGTACTCTTCACTTGGGCACTTGGCCGCATTTGAGGAGGCTTATAAGAGTAGTATTATTATCAAAGTCTAGATGGCAGAAAGAGGAAGAAGAACCACTGGTTAGTAATTAATAAAATAGAAAGTGGCTTTTAAACAGGTATAAATATAACTGGAATTAGGTAAACTTCATAAGGTTTTATAATATCTTAACTGCAAAAGAAAAATCCCCCAAACAAAATAAATGGATTACATTTAGAAAACCAAATTTTAACACTGTCACAAATATGTATTTCAGTTCCCAAGGGGGAAAAAATAGAATGATTCACCGAGCTATGTTAAAGAATGATATCTATAGATTAAAAATGATAACAATCACAGCAATAATCTTTGTTATTAAAGAAGAAAGTATTTGGAAGGTCAAATAATAATTCTGTACCAGTATCAAGCATGATTTCTTGCTAGATACTATACCATACTAGTTAAAGAAAACATTTCTGCAGCAGGCAACATTTGAAGACAAACTAATTAGTTCTTTAAGAAATTGAAAAGTAGTTTCAATCATTAGATATAGTTTGGCATAAATAACCTAAAGAAATTTTTAAAAATTACAGAAGAAATAACATTTCGCAATTATTGAATAAATAGAGAGACCACATGAAGTAATGGTGATCAAAATAGAGAGAGGGCTATTTTAAAAGGTTTCACTAGGGATGGCCAGCACCAAAGCCCTTGACATATGCATTTACCAGAATGATTAGAGATCACCACAAATTTCATCTGGGCTTCCCAAGTCCAGGTTAATTTCCTTCAAGCACCAAGTCATCGAGGATCAATCACTGCTCTGGGCAGGTCAGAGCTATCCGGGAAGGAGAAATTCTACCACACAGCTTCAGCTCTGTACTTCCTCAGGCTACACCAACTTATGATCTAGCAATGTTCCCATGTTATTTACAATTGCGGTGACCTGGAGGGGTGACACATCTTCTTAAAGGCTACACGTTAGTACTCTAAGTCTAAAGTGATTAAGAATCCCCTGGAAGGGTCGGAATAGGGTCTGAGATTGGCATTTCTAACCATCTCCCCAAGATGTCCGTGCTGCTAGTCTAGCATCACACTTTGAAAAGAGCTAAAGATCTCCGGCTTTCTAAGATCCTGTTAGGACAGTCTGGGGGAAAATCCTCTGTTCCTTAAGTATCACTGTGCATCATGTCCACCTATTGCCAGTCCTCTACTGGTTTTGGTTACAGAGAATTCCTTTTGGTTTGGTTCTGAAAAGACCAACTACCACACTCTGTGTGAACTGGCCCCAGTGTTCTTTCCCCCTGAAACATCTTCATGAGCCTTTTTAGAGCATTAAACAATTCCTTTCTTAACTCAGTCTCTATTTTCTTTCTATTTAAAATTCTAACAGAAAATAATGTGCATTATGTATAGAGAACATGTTGATTGCAACACAGAAACCACATGATTACACATAGGAAGGCATGTTCTTTACAACAGGCAGGCTCATTTCTCTCTGCTCGTACAGCTCTGGTCTGCATTGCATGCATGGAATCTTTTGTTCTTTGCTCCTCACTTTAGAAATTCATGCGCTGTGTAGATATCTATGTTCTGAGAAAAATAGCTTCAGATTCTTCATGAAAGACAAATCTTTATTTATTGAACTGCTTTTGGGCTAGTAGAGTTAATGGTTTAAATAACAATAATGATAAATCTAGATATAATAAATATACCACCACAAAAAACCTGGGTCTTCTAAATATTATCTGGAAAGAAAAAATTTAAAAAAGGTCAGTATTACCATCTCTAAGGCAAATATCGCATAGCAAGTTTTGCCTTCTGAATGCATTTGTGAATTTGCTGTGGAGTTCCGGATGCCTATTAGTGAGAGAATTACATCTTAAACTTAATTGGATTAAGTGGGTCTGCTGCACACTCCACATAAATACTGCATAACTCTATTGAATGATTTATTGGTGGCCTCACCCTTTATAATAAGAATAAAAGTGCTGCCAAAAGATTTTTAGATTAATATATATTAATTACTTTTTTTTTTTAAATAGAGGTCGCTTTTACCCTGAGGACACATAAACACAAAGGGTAAGAAATATTTTCAGGTACTTGGGAAAAATTATGTGCTTATGAAACTATGCATTCCTTTAAGCTTTCAAAAGGCTGAATGTAAATTTTCTTTATATCTTCTCTTATTTTTTAACAAGGCTGATATTTTTGTAGACGTGGGACTATATCCACTCAGACCTGAGGCAGAAACCACAATTTCATGATATTCTGTTCAAGTACCAGCTAAAAGAAAAACAAACAAACAAACAAACAAAAAAATCAAACACAGTAATAAAGGGCAGGCTAGAGGAAGAATCACATATTGAGAATGGCTAGATAAGTTTCCAGGGAAAATATTTTAAGAAAATGGTACCCGAGACAGGTTATATGTTTATTTATGGGACAAACTTCTACATCTTCCATTATGCTCTGAAGCAAATAAATGATGATCATGCTCCAGTCCCTGGAACTATATGCATTTAAATTAAAAATATAGAAAGCACAGCATACACTGAGGTGGGATCTATCGACTGTGTCAGTAATAGCAGCATTTTCATTTTTCCTTTTGTAATAGAAGTCATTGTGTGTGTTCAGGATGGATTCCTGGTCTTTATTAATCTCAGCAGTGAGAGCATTGGGGATTTTAAAAGTTATTGATTTAAAAAAAGAGATCGTAGTCTATCCTATTCTATGGTATTCTTAACTTCTATCTCAAACCTGTCATAAAATGGGTAATCGGTACAGAAGGTCCAACAATTGGTGCTGCCTTTTAGATACCTACTCTAATGTGTCTTTTAAAGATTTGGATCCTTTTTCGTTTTAAGGCATAAAAAGTAATCTTGTTTTGATTGATTTTTCTTTGTTCTTTTCTTTCGCCCCCTTTCTTTTTGCAATTTGATAAACAAGGCCCTCCATTGTGACAACCAGGTTGCAAAATGGGCACTTTTAATGCGTCTTCCATTTGCCTGTTCTCTGAAGGCCTCCTAAGTAATCTATTTCCCTTCTCATCAACCTTTATATTTTCACTTGCCTCTGCATCTTATTGCTGTCTTTCCTGAAGTATCCAAACCTTTGTTGGCCCCCAAAATGAATTACTTTTCTTCAAGTTAAACATTAACTTATGTAATTGATGTCAATAAAAATGAAACGTGAAACATAATGGATTTTTTCATTACTCAATATTACTTTATTTAACATCCTGACATATAGGGAAAAACACAAAAATGAATGAATGCTAACTAGACACCATGTAGTAAAACCTATTAAAACTTTGCTTGTATTCATAATGATTTAAATGTCTCTGCCTCCCACATTGCAGGAATATAAAGTAAAAGATGACAATAAAAAATCTTTCCTGAGATGGAAAACCCATTTGTTTTCTTTTTCTGTTAACTAGTTTGGGATGGAGAGAATTTCATACCTCACCACAATTCTCATGCAAGTATTCAAATGAGAAAAAAGGGCGGCAATGATTGCAAGCCTTAGACTCAATCATGAAGAGATTTCTAAGAACATGGGCAAAAATGACACGCTAACAATTTTATAGTGGCTATCAGAGCTGTGGTATAGAACTTTATATTCCATTTAAAGGCCAGGATGTACAGTCATGAAAAATCCCAGAGAATGAGTGTGTGCAAAGGTCTGAAACTCCTATTTAGGTTTGGAATTTGAGAGTGGAATAATGAGTCATCTTTGGTAGTTATAGAACTTAAAAGTTGGCAACAGTATACTTCATTTTCTTATGCTGTCTTTGTGATTCAATAAAATTAAGACATTTCATATCTTTAGTATTTAAATGTTCATTGGCAACTTTGTAATTTTACATTTAACTACATTAAAAGGTTGATCAGGAAGGCAATGCTTCAAACAAACTCCTGCTTGCTTGTTTCAAAACAACTAATGCATTGCCTACAAGAAGATAATAGCATCCTTCAGAAAATTTTCACATCATACCCCAGATTAATTACATTTTTCTTGCTAACAGATTTTAAATGTTGTCTTTGGGGATATATAAATAGAAAAATAAAAAAAACAACATTACAAAATATAAACTTAATTTCATAGAGATTCTGCTATAATGTTTTATTTATAAAAAGAAAAATGTATTTCTAAATAAGTAATATTTAAGGTTGGATTTTTCAAATATTTATTTCAAATAAAATAATTCTTTAAATATTTTAGAAAGTGTTGAGATTGTTTTGGGAGATTAAGAATGAAAAAAACTTGCCCTAACTGGTTTGGCTCGGTGGATAGAGTGTCGGTCTGTGGACTGCAAGGTCCCAGGTTCAATTCTGGTCAAGGGCATGTACCTTGGTTGCGGGCACCTCCCCAGTACGAGGTGTACAGGAGGCAGCTGATCAATGTTTCTCTCTCATCGATGTTTCTAACTCTTTATTCCTGTCCCTTCCTCTCTGTAAAAAATCAATAAAATTTATTTAAAAAAAAATGAAAAAACTCGCTCCATGAATTTTACCATGAAAGTACAAAGGCTACTAAAATTTTTGAGTTTTTCTTTCTACTCTTTTTAGGTAGGTATATGATTTATGTAGTTGTTTTATATCGAGTTAAAAAATTTGTATTGTTTTCTGATACTATATTCACTTCTCTATATTTCTACTGAAGCTTTTCTATAATTTTAAAGGCTTTCATGAATACTTCTACATGCATAACTTTGTTTCTTTAAGAGTACATAATAAAGTTATTAATTATTGAATTAATATTTTGAGATCAGAAAAAATAAAAATTACTTGTTCAACAATAACATACATCCAAAATAGTATGTATACATAACATAGGTATACATATTTCACCACATATTTATAAAAAGGAAAAAAGTGATTGTGGCGATGTAGAAAGTTGGTGAGGTATTTGGAATATTTAGTTAGAAAAGAATAATTTCCCACTGTATGTATATTATTTGCTGTTTAAATGAATACCAGTGATTTTATCCCCAATTGCATTCATTTTATTAACAATTTATTGATACTCATGATTGTTATGGAAATAAGAAGAGTGTTAGGCAGCAATAGTCGCTAGTGTTTGATGAGACCAAGGCCATGTTTAAGAAGCAAGTTGTTCTAGTTAATTCCCAGTTCACTTCTGGAAGGTCATCCTGAAAGGAGTGTTCTTACGTCGATAGGTAAGCTCAATAAATTGTTTACTGCCCTGGAATATACAGCTCTTATAAACACTGTGCCGCCGGGCTAAAGGCCACCTATGCTCCTGGAGGCTACAGATATCAAGACCCCCACCCCTTTCAGGTTCCACCCTCTTGCTGCTGCCCAAGATTCTGCTTCTGTGCGTAAGTTCCCTTAGTGAACTCTTTGTTTAATTCTGGAGTTATCAGCCTCTTTTTTTTTTTTGGTCTCTTGGCCCCGTCTGCCTTCAGAGGTTGATGCCAGTACACCTCGGCAAATTTTCCCAACATTGTCCTGTCTGAGGACATTTGTTCACTGTGATAGGAGCTCAAATAATGTATGTTAAAAATTTTAGAATAAACAATTTTATTTTAAAGGTTGAACTTGTATCCAGATACATTTTCAGATCTATTTGCTGCCCACAAGTTGGGTACATGTGCTATTTTACTTTTCAGTAAATTGTTTAGCAATAAAGAAAAATTTAAATGAACCTCTGCTGTGAAGGAAATACAAATGTTACAAACCAGACGCAATGAGTACAATACAATTAGAATGCAGGTGGCACCTTACAGGAAAAGAGCTGGATGTATGAAAATTATTCAGCATAATGTTTTGAGTACTAGTTTAGTAGGAAATTTGAACAAAACCCAATGCCTAAGACTGAAATCACTTCTAGGAGCTATAATGCCCATGAAATGACTGATTCACAATCATTGTATGAGGATACAACTTCATGAAAATATACTATCAATGAATGATTATAGAAAATAATTCAGTGAAGCAAGTGAAAGGCCAATATATGCTATCTTTCTTAATTTGAATCAGGAGTTTTTAATTGTTCCATTCTAAGGCACATATTTTCTCCAACATTTTATTTGGAAGTTATTCAAATGTACAGTCAAAAGAATATGGTAAACATTCATATGAACAACAACACCTAACATTTTATTTCATTTGCTCTATTACATACGTATCCATCTGTCCATTCCAAAGATGCAAATTTTAGGAACTGTTTTTTTATATTTTGTAATTAAAACTTTTATTAAATTGATTTGCTTTTCACAGCCATTGTATTTTGCAAATATGACAGTGTTTTGTTTTTTTTCTTTCAAGGATTGATCTGACTCGGTGATGATTCTTACAAACAAAGATATTTTGTGATGGGAAATATAGTCTTAGTTTTGACCCAAAAAAAAGATAAATTAAATTCCTACTAAGTCAAAAAAAAGAGAGAGAGAAGTCACATTGTTTAAATATTTGGAGTTCACTTTAGCGAGCTATCAAGACTAGAGCTCATCATTCCAGTATAAAAACATGAATTATTATTGAATTACAGAGGAATAGACTTTTATAGCATAGAAAAGAATGAAACAAAGATTACAGGAAGAGTTTAGAGCATTAAATGTCAGGAACAGTATTTCCTCAGGGAAGTTATTAAGAGATTGAAATCATTGTCTCTTACTCAGCCAGGTAATCTTTTCCATTTTTGTAGTTTTTACTTTTACTTGAATACTGATAACTGCAACCACAATCTCGCTCTTATTTTGTTTATCTGGGTTATTTTGCATTCTGTATTCTTAGAGAGTAAAGGATATAGGAACATAATTTATATGTTAAAACTTTGTTGAATATTTTCTTCCCATTTTTCATTTTGTACAATCTTTTCAAGGAGTGGAAAAGAACATGTTCTTTCTTTTCTTTTCTTGTTTGTTTAAAATAAAATCTGGGAAAAGGGCTATGAGAAGATATCTGAATTTTTATTTTAATATACTCATTAATAAATATTTTTCAAGAATTACTGTTAAGTTAATTGACTAGCTTTAATGTAAAAGCTGTAAAATCTTAGAAAAATATATGAGAAATACAAAAGAAAAAACCACAACTGTGGTTTGCAATTTCTGAAATTGTTAAGAAATCAGCTATTTTGTTTAATTACTTTTTACATCCCACACAAAAGTACTAAATTAAAAACATAACCCTCCTAAGTGTAAGAAAAAAACTTCCTGCTTTATGAAATAGTGAATTCTAATTGTAACTTGATGATAACAATTTAGCAGAAACATCGCCTTTTTGTATTCTTTGTACTGCAAAATACAAAACTGTATTTCTCTGCCAGAAGCTCTTTGTTCCTTCACAGAATGAGTGGTTCTTGGATTTTTTGTTATTGTCTTGTTATTTTTTATTTTATTTTTTTATGACACACAGCTATTATGTCTTCACTACCTGTCCACCTCTTTTTCTCCTCATTCCTGTCAGAGAGCCTGTTATGAATGCCATCATCTTTTTAACTGTCCCTTATTTATTGTGGTTATAGGGCGGAAATTGTGACCAGAGTATTAACAAAGTCAGAACAATTTATCTGAGAGCTGGAGAGTTTAAAAAATGGACGATGTGAACATCAATATTGAACTGTCTATTTAAATATTCAAAGACTAAAAAACCCATATTTTAATATGGTTAAAATAGTTAATGATTTTAAGTAAGTGCCTTAGAATATAAGGTGTTGTTGAAGGTGTTGTAAATCAAATTTTAGTTTGTCACTACAAGTTTTTTAAAAACATTGAATGCCAGCCTGTTCTCAATTTGTAATGTGTTTTTAATTATAAGTTTAATCGTAATAGCCAAAACATATGAACTGTCTTCTATGTACCAGGCATATTTTAAATTGCTTTATATGCATTACACATCTATTACAACAGACCTATGAGTTCAAACTCTTAAGTGTGCACAATTTATAGATGCAGAAATGGAAGAAGAGAGAGTTGAGTCAACTTGCTGAGAGGAAATCACCATTTAAGCTTAACCAGTCTGGGTCAAGAATCTACATGTTTAACCACTTTGGGTAGTTTGCAACTTTATATTAATACTAGGGGCTCGGTGCACAAAAATTTGTGCACTCGGCGAGGGGAGGAAGGGATCTCTCATCTTGACCTGTGCACTCTCACAGTCTGGGACCCCTGGGGGGGATGTCCACCTGCTGGCATGCATGGCCAGCCTGGGTGAGGGGGTGAGGGCTGTTTTCAGGCTGGCCACAGGCCCCTCAGGGTTCATGCACTGGGGGGTGATGGCTGGTGAGTGCAGGCGTGGACGTTTCCAGCCGAGTGGCCTACCATCGCACATAGCTGGTGGGCCTCCACCGCTGAGGGGACACACCTGGTGCAGAGCTGGGTGGCAGGCCAGGGGGTGGACGCTGGTGCATGGTCCCTTGGGGGGGCCTTGCTGCTGAGCGGACACACCGGGGGTGGAGCCAGGCACACACTCGCACACGCCCCACAGAGGCCTCCAGGGAGGAGCCAGGTAGCTGGACCCGTGGCAGACACTCTGTGCAGGGGCGGAGGATGCTCCGGCATGACCCCAAGGGTGTACCCCCCTCAAAGCCCCACCACTGAGCCTCTGAGGTCATGTGGGCCCAATTGCTCTATTCCCAGGCCTCACAGGGCCAGACCGGGCTGCCCGGCTCTCAGCCTCGTGGCTGCTCATCGCCCTATGGAACCACCGTAGGCATGGTTGCTCTATTGCCAGCCCCAGCCTCAGGGCCGGGCAGGCTCCCACTCGAGGCCACCCAGAACCAACCACTGGTGCAATCTCTCTATTTCCAGTCCCATCTCTCTATCGCCCGCCACTGCCCGAAACCGACCGCGGGAGCACGCGAGGGCGGAAGCCAGGCTTCCACCCTCACGTGCCCCGGCGCGATCGCTCCATTGCTGGCTCCAGCTGCAGGGCTGGGGGCCTGGACAGTCGCCTTGCCCTGCAGCCGCCCGCCACTGCCCGGAACCGACCGCAGGAGCATGCGAGGACGGAGGCCAGGTTTCTGCCCTCGCGTGCCCCAGGGCCATCGCCCCGTTGCCGGCTCTGGCTGCAGGGCCAGGGGCCTGGGCGGCCACCACTGCCCAGAACCGACTGCGGGAGCACACGAGGGCGGAGGCCAGGCTTCTGCCCTCGCGTGCCCCGGCGCCTGATCACTCCGTTGCAGGCCGGGCCTCCGCTATCTTGGCTGGGCTAATTTGCATACCATTGTTCTGATTGGCTGTTGGGCCCGAAGAAACGGTCAATTTTAATATTGCACTTTTATTAGTTATGACTAGAGGCCCAGTTCACAAAAATTTGTGCACTTGAGGAGGGTCCCTCAGCCCGGCCTGTGCCCTCTCACAATCTGGGACCCCTCAGGGGATGTCCACCTGCTGGCTTACGCCCGCTACCCAGGAATTGGGCCTAAGCTGCCAGTCAGACATCTCTCTTCAGCCTGGGAGCCCTTGGGGGATGTCCACTTGCCAGTGGGGAACAGGCCTAAGCTGCAGTCAGACATCCTTAGTGCTGCTGAAGAGGCAGGAAAGGCTCCCACCACCACTGCTGTACTGGCAGCCATCAGCCTGGCTTGTGGCTGAGCATAGCTCCTGCTGTGGGAGTGCAAACACCACCAGGGGCAACTCCTGCATTGAGCATCTGCCCCCTGGTGGTCAGTGTGTATTATAGTGACCAGTCATTCCCAGTTGTTCTGCTGTTAGGGTCAATTTGCATATTACCTTTTTATTATATAGGATAGTGTCCTGGTGCATGGGTGGGGGCTGGCTGGTTTGCCCTTAAAGGTGTCCCAGATCAGGGTGGGGGTCCTGCTGGGGTTCCTGGCCAGCCTGGGTGAGGGGCTGAGGGCCATTTTCAAGCTGGCCACATCCCCTTCAGGGAGGGGGGTCCTGCTGGGGTGCCTGGCCAGCCTGGGTGAGGGGCTGATGGCTGTTGGCAGGTTAGCCAACCCCCAGCAGGGACCGTCGCCCCATGAGGATGGGGCCATCCTGAGTGAGGGACTGATGGCTGTTTGAAGGCTGGGCGCAGCCCCCATTGAGGCTGGCTGGAAGCAGGTATCTGGGATTTATTTATCTTCTATAATTGAATCTTTGTTTCCTTAAGTGGAGGCCATTGCTTGCCTAGGCAGGCCAGAAGTTTAGCTTCCTCCATTGCTGAGGCAAGCAAACCTCCTGTTTGCTCTAGCTCTGTGGCTGCTGGCCGCCATCTTGGCTGGGTTAATTTGTATATAGTCACTCTGATTGGCTGACAAGTGTGGCTTGACTGGTGGGTGTGGCTTGGGTGTACCATAGTGACATTTAATTTGCATACTACTCTTTTATTAATTAGATATGTTGATTTAATATATCTTATATTCTTTTAAGAACATAATCTAGGTCCATTAAAGTAAACTATAAATAGATAGCAAAGAAATATTAAAAAATGACAAGAAATTCTTCCACACATAAAACAAACTTAATATTTTGGTATATTTCTTTTTTTTTTTAATGTGTCACAGATTTTTTTTTTAATATATTTTATTGATTTTTTTACAGAGAGGAAGGGAGAGAGATAGAGAGCCAGAAACATTGATGAGAGAGAAACATCAATCGGCTGCCTCCTGCACACACCCCACTGGGGATGTGCCTGCAACCAAGGTACATGCCCTTGACCGGAATCGAACCGGGGACCCTTCAGTCTGCAGGCCGATGCTCCATCCACTGAGCCAAATCTGTCAGGACGTGTCACAGATTTTTAAAGCAAAGTTTCAATCATATTTGCATATATATGTATGTATGTATATATATACACTAGGGGCCCGGTGCACAAAAATTTGTGCACTCGGGGTAGAGGGAGTCCCTCAGCCCGGCCTGTGCCCTCTCACAGTCTGGGACCCCTCAGTGGATGTCCTATGATGGCCCCAGTCTGCCAGGCGCCTTTTGTGTGTGTGTGTGTGTATGTGTGTGTGTCGCCACTGGGGACCTGCCCCCAGCCCCATCTGAGGCTCGGAGCAGTCCTCCTGTGTGTGTCTACCTGCTGGGGGCCTGCCCCCAGGCACACCATGGAGGCTTGGAGCAGGCACCCCCTCTATGTTGATCTCTCAGACTCTTGCCCTCCCCTGCATGTTGTTCTCTTTTTTGAGCGTGGCCAGGGCTGGGTGCGGCCTGCCTCCCAAGCTTGCCTACTGCCCATCT